>VMDR010029909.1:0-12564 GCA_007922815.1 Macrotus californicus
CCCCCCACTATTCCCTCCCCCTTCCCCTCTGGCCATTGTTAGATTGTTCTTAATTTCAATGTCTCTGGTTGTATTTTGTTTGCTGATTTCTTTTGTTGATTATGTTCCAGTTAAAGGTGAGATCATGTGGTATTTCTCTCTCACCACCTGGCTTATTTCACTTAGCATAATGCTCTCTAGTTCCATCCATGCTGTTGCATGTTTGCCATTCTTAATGTATATAATGTATTCACCTCTCAAATCATTATTCTTCACAATAAAATCATAAAGGGAAACTGAATTAATGCATTTGCCAGTTATTTATCTTTACTGGGGATTTCGGTTAGTACTTCTCTTTAATTGTGAGATATGTTTTTTCATTTGACATTGAGAAATAAAAGATGCCAGAAACAGTCTGACCAAAGTAGCCTGGGTTATATGAACATAGAAAATTTATTCTTGAGTTTTTAATATAAAAATATAACTTAAATGAACAATGATACCAGTAACTAAAAATTAGAATGCATTAATTATTAAAAACATTTTAGTAAGTGCCAGGCTCTGAGACTCCAGAAAAGAATGACTAAATCATATACTCTGTTAGAAGAAAAAGCCAGAAGTTGTTACCCATCCAAAGCCTTTTGTACCCTGCCCACAAACTCAGGGGACCTTCTTTTCTGCTCTTCTCATCAGTTCCTAGGATTCAGGTTGCTTTGTCTGTGACATTTTCTCCTTTGCAAGGCTTCCTCTGCAAACAGATGCATTGGTCTTGCTACAGGTTATCATGAGAGTAGTAGGAATCACAATTAACTAACTCAGAAATCCAGGGAATTCTGTACTAAATTTGTTTTTTTGGAAATAACTTAAGCTTGAGGTCCCCAACCTCTGGGCATGTGATTCAACCACACACAAACTTGAACCCCCCTCTCCCTCAGTTCTACAGTCTTCCCTTACATTATCAAACGGAGGTTGTCAAATAGTGGTTGTGCATGTGGAATCTGGAGCCAACAACCTGGGCTTAAATCTCGGCTGTGATAGTTCTTGGTTGTGTAATCCCAGGCAGCTCCTCACCATCTCTGTGCCTCTTTTTCATCATCTGTAAAACGGGAAAATAATGGCATCTACCCAGGTTTGTTGGGTGTTAAATGAGTCAATATATGATCATTATTTTAAGGAGAGTCTGGGATATGGAATATTGCCTGTGATTAACTATTATTACTATTACTTTTATATTTGGACTATATTGAGGTTGACAGTTGTCTGACTTTCAAATATTTTTATTTATTTGCAAATACCTCTTCGGTAGCATTTTTATGTGTGGAGAGGAGAGCTGAGACTGGGTGAGAAGTCCTGGCTTTGTGGAGGATTAACCTCCAAGTCTCAGTTTCTTCATCTGTGATTCCAGAGAAATCTTCCTCCCTATCCGTACTTTCATCATTTTTATGCTCTTCTTCATTTCTCACTAACCTGTGCAGGCCTCTTTTGTAATATGGAAATTTCCTTCCCTGAAGTCTGGTGGTTTAATGATCAGCAACAGAATTTATTCAAGAGCTGAATGCATTTGCTCTTCTTGATCTTGGAAGAACTGGAACAAAGGAGAAGTGAAGAACCATGCCTCTCCATGTTATCTTGATAAAGGCATTTTCATTTTTTATTGGCCAGCATTGTTCTAGCATTCTGTTGTTGCCTTTGCTTCACAAAATAGTCTCAGTTTTTTCAACAACCCAGGTCCTTTCTATTTTCTGTCTTGCTTTTAGATTCTGCCTTAGGTGCATGATTTCATTTTCCCTTGTGAAAAAATCTCACACTCATACAGAATTGGAAATGGGAATGGTTATTGTTTCCTTACTAATTTTATTATTGCCTTCTCCTAAGTCCTTTGTTAATTGGTAACATCTCCATGTGACCTGCTTCCTTTTTGTGTGTTAGATTACAGCAACTCAGTGTCCTGGATATCAAATGGGACCTATCAATGGGGGAACTATATCATAGCAGGAAGTAATTTACATATTTAAAAATGAATTTTTATGTGTTGTGAGAGAAGGGAGTCCAAGAGAAAAAAAGGTAGAGAAATAATGCTTTACAAAATGCTCTCCCTGATGTTGCTTCATACAATCCTTGCCTTTCCAAGAAGTAGCAGGCCTGCTATCTATTTTAGAGAAGAGACTGAGGACCTCGTTAGCAGAGATTCGTCTACCCAGACTCACGCACGCTGCTAGTGCATGGGAGAGTTGGGGCTTGAACCCTGCTCTTTGACAACCTCATGTCAGGACACTGCAATTGTGACTTATCAAGAGGGGGCTAGATTCTTTGGTTGCTAATGATCTCTCTGGCTTTCATTTTAGTGATGTTGCCTGTGTACTGGTATTAGAAATAAATAAGCAATATGGGCAGAGTGTTTCAAATCCAGAGGGCCATGATCTGAAGCATGTTATTCCCAGTGACTCACACCTAATGATGTATGTCTTGATTAATAGGGAGTGTATGCCTGACACACAGGGCTCCAGGGAAAGAACTAACACTATGAATCAATCAAGTTTAGATTTCTCTGTGTGTGTGACAGCCAAACCATCCCAGAGCACATTTTGACCATGACTCTTGGTCAAACTTATTAGTGACAATTATTCTACAGAGGACATGGTTGAGTTGCATCTTCAATCTGATTGGAGAGGTAGGGAAGAATTGGGAAGGCTCGTAGCCCCCAGCTTTGGAGACAGTGTTCAGAATTGTTAATCTTTGGGGCAGGTGACCACCTATTTTAATAGCAGAGAGAGCTGTAGATGTATTCAGAGCTGTGGTTAGACAACACATGTGGTAGAGGGAATTTGCTTAGTAAGCATTTTAACATGCACAGAGGATTGTGCATCAAGGCTGGAACAAATCTTGGATATCATTTTATAGGTGGGAAGACTGGGGCCCCAAAAAGTAAAGTGATGTGTCTAAGGTCACTTGAAATTAGTGGCAAAGCAGAACCTAGAATCTAGGTATTTTTCCTTCTTTGGTGATCCTTCCTTTTCAGGGGACTTTAAAGCACTGGTTTCAACCTGGACTTGTACGTTAGAAGCACCTTGGGAGCGTAAAAATGCGGGTGCCTAGGTCCCATCCCTAGGGGTTCTGATTTAGTTTGTGTGGAGTGTGGCCTGGATATTTGGCTTTGTAAAAGCTTCCCAGGTAATTCTAATATGCAGCAAAGTTTGAGACCCTTGGGCTAGTGATTCTAAAACCTGGTAACATTAAAATCACCATGGGAGTTTTGAAAAAGTATATATTTCTGAAATCCCATCCCAATACAATTAAACTGGAATCTCTGGAAACAAAATTAAAAGAGAATAGAAGAGGGAATATCTTTGGATGGATCCATCCTCTTTCATTCTCTCTTTTGATCATAAACCTTGACTTCCGAATGACACCTCTCTGCCACACAACCGCTGCCGTGGTTAGGTGCCAGGATCTCTCAAAAGGAGGCAGGACTTCTTGATTTCAGCGCCAAACAGTCTCTTTTCCTGGTTTTCACTTCAGTGATGCTGTTACTTGTGTGGCATTGGCGGAAAGTATGACAAGGGGGGCAGAGCAGTGCAAGCCTGAGGCACTCTTGATGCTGACGTGTCTAATCCCATTAGATCACTGCTTGTGGTGGTTCAGTTAGAATAACCTGGGAAGCTTTTAAAGGACACTTTGGCACCATCCCTCAAATATTCTTATTTAACTGGTCAGATGTGGGGCTTGGGCTTTGGTAGTTTTAAAAAGTTCCAAGGTGCACTGAGGAACTGGAAGAGCACTGAAAGCTACTGGGTTGTAGGCATCTCACTTGCACACTCAGGGCTTGAGCAATTATGCCCTGGTTCCCTTGCCCAATGGAAAGATGTCTTTGCTGTGCTTTTGCTTTGCAAGCCTGCAGTCAGGGAGAAGTTATTCAGTGTCCCATCAGCAGGTGGCCTTATTGTCTTTCTGCTCATTGCTGTTGGAGACCTTGAGTTCACTTTGGAAATAATGGATCTCTGTGCTCCCTGCCCCCGACCCCAGGAATTCAAGGCCAGGGACCACAGCAAGTCTTGCTCTGAGGAACCTGTTGGGGTTTGTGCAGGAGTTGTGAGGATGAATGTGGGCGTTTACCGCCTATCCATTCTGGCCTTCTGGGCCTTTGACCATCACATACTTTAAGTTTCAGTAAAAACGGTCATATTGCAGTCAGTCAAGTGAAAAACCAAAATCTTCTTAGTAGGGGAAGGCTGGAGGGAACAAGAAGCAGTAGATCAGGAAGGATCCTAGGAGATAAGAAGCTCTATGCTTTGATTTTGACTCTTTGAGGGAATCTGACATCATCCTTCCAGCCTCCAGAGCTCAGCATTCTCAGCATAAAGGTGACTGAAAATGCCCAAGTGTTCAGGTTAGTTCTGATCTCTCTGGATCGGGAAAAAATGGAAACGTAATCATGTGGTGCTTAAGGTTCCCATTTAGAAGGTACTGTGGAAAAATATGAAGACAAACAGAAAGGAGGAAATTATCCCATGGAAGCTTCCTTAGGTTTCTATCTGCTTAGTACACAAAATGCAAGTGGGATTGGGGCTGGCAGGCCTTGGCCCAGTTGTCCTCGGTGCCTCCTGACTCCTCGGTGCAGACTGCTCCTCCTTTGTGAGTCCCTGCGCTTCCCTTCAGCCACCTTAAACATTGCTTCCTTTTTCTCTCTTTCCCAAGCACTTTCTTGCTTCTTTTAGGCAGTGATACATATACATACATATATATATATATATCTATCTTGCACTTTTTTCTCTTCCTTTAGACTAAGATCTTTCCGGCAAGAGCCCTGCTCACTCATTTCTTTGATTTTGTGCCTAACACGGTACCTCTACCTAGTTGATGCTTGCAGAATTTTTTTAAGTAAGTAAATGACTGAAAAGGCCTGCTGCTCTCTGTCCTATCTCCTTGATTTGGATACTGAAAGTGTTTCTTCTCAGGTTCTTAAAGCAAACGTTTAAATGACACCTTTGTGACTGTGGTTGTAGCAGTGGAAGAGGCTCAAGGCTCAAGCTGATCATTTCTTCAAAATTTTTTTGTTTTTGTTTTTTTAAATCCAAGTAGTCAGCAGTGCTGGGGAGTTCAGAAGAGAATTTTGGAGCCAAGCTCTATCCCTTGCTTGACCTCAGTGACTCTTGAAAGATCTCAAATATGGGCTCTAAGGCAAGGGAACTAACTGATTGAAACAAGGCAAAGAAATAAAGCCCTTTACATTGACAGGGACAGAGCCAGGGAGGGGGACTCACCTCCCTCAGTGCCTGGCACTTGGCAGATATGCAGTAAATATTTGTTGGATGAACTTGTCTAATATAACCTAAGAAGGCACCAATTCCCAAAGGATTCAAGTAGCTTCTAATGTGTGGCTCGGCTCCATTTCTGTTGTTTTTCTAGCGTGACGGAGACCCTATTAAGTTGAGGTGATTCATTAGTCATTGCCAGAACAGTTTTATTGGGATGACTATTACCATGTATTTAACTTCTCAGATCCCTATAGCATTTTATTGCTGATTATTGTTCCACTAATCCATTCAACGGTGATAGAGTTGTATTCAGTTTTAGCAGGGGCCAATCTATTCAGCTAGCTGCAAGCCCAATGAGCCCCTGGATAAAATCCCCACAGAGACCCTCCCAGAATATATCAGGACCTTTAATTATGTGGTGCTAATAGACATCACGCAGTTTCTTTCGGCATTTTCACTAGACAAGCTTTATAGACATCTGTGATTATCATTGTGTAGAAAACTTACTAGTGAAGGTACAATTAAGATAGGTTTCAAGGGACCAGCATCCAGGAAATCACTGAGATTTTTTGGAAGAGAAATAAAAAATAACTGACAGGTGTCTCAGACTTTCACGTTTAAGGACTTTTCATGTTTACATGTAAACCTCACAGAAACCAGTTGTTGAAATGGAGTGTTCTTTCTGTGTTGATTGTCTGGAGAGAGTTCTATAAATTCTCCTGATCTAAGATATATTCATGTGTAGAGAAGAAAGACAAATGTCTGTGAATAAGTATAGTTGTAAACTAAGGCTTTTGGTTGTTGCAAAGTGTTATATTTGCCATTCTAAGAAATTAGAATTTTTGATGTCATGTGGTGACATACGGTGTTCTCAGGTGCTTTTTAGCAGCAGTAGAAACATGTTTTTGGAGGGGAGGAATGAAAGTTTATAGGGGACCCCAATATGCGTGATACATAGAAGAACTGTTCAGTGGATCCAGAGTTTGCCCTTCCCACACTCCCACTCTGTGGGTCTCTGTCCCTACACACCATCCATTCTGAAGCACCTTTCTGAAACCCTTGGGGTCTACACGGTTTAAAAACTATTTCCCTATTGAGTAGAGTTCATAGACAAATTTTCTGGGGTGAAAGTGGGCTGTTTCTTCCCTGAAAAGACACCTAGGTAAACTTTCAGTCTCCTCTCCTTTCCCCGAACTCTCTTTATTCTGCTCAATAGCAGTAGTAATAGCTGACAGATCAGCCCAATTTTAAAACAGTTCCCTTGTTTAATCTTTAGTGTTGTTGCTAAGGGAGATCCTCAGGAAATGTGTTTCCAGTTCTTGTGACAATCTCGGTCGATAACAAGTGCAAAGTGCAAATGTGGTAGTGTCAGAATCTGCTATCATCCGAGTGCGCAATAACACATATTACACAGAAGGTACAGCATAGTAACCATGCTCTCATGAAACATCTTTGCTAGATGTTTTTTAAAGGAAAACATTAATTCCAACATCTGGTAAGTATTTCACACATAGGAGTTATTCAAGAAATAATTTAGGCTTAAATTAAGAATAACTTATATATTCTGATTTTAAGGTTTTTGAGGCCGACATTATATGAAATTTTATTGTGTATCAGGACTTAGCAGAGCAGTCACATTTTTGGGTGATTGTGTAAAGGAAAGGGCACTAAATAAGGAGTCTCGTCGTGTGGGCTGCAGTCTTGCCTCGGCACAAATGAATTGGTAGGCCATCAAAACTCAGAGAGGCTAAATTATTTGCCTAGGTTTCTTATCTATAAAACGAGGAGGTTCAACTTGATCTAAGGTTCCTTTCAACTGGAGCATTCCACAAACATCCATGATCTATGGTGTTTTTGATTGCACCACCGCCTGTAATACACGTGGGCAAGCTCAACTGGAGAGACCAACCTGTGGTCCGTGCTCCTGCACTCCCCGTTCTCATTAGCAGACTCTTTTTCCAGCCGTGCCAGGCTGAACTGTGCTGTGCAGATTCCTCCCCCCTGGGAAATCTTGCCTGATTCAGAAGAGGATTTCTGCATTCTTGTTCATGGCCCTCAGCAGAACAGAGCGTTTATCCTGCTGCTTGAGATTAGCAGTCAGCGCTTCCGTTAAGCAACCCATGGTTAGATTCTGCACATCAGATGCCGTATTGACTCCTTTTGCTTGTCATGAAGCTATATTTTTGTGGTATCACTTTTATCTTCTAAAATATACATTATGATAAATAAAGTGAACCACATTTGGCACTTTTTAATGCCATAATTATTTTTTTTAAAGATTTTGTTATTTATTTTTAGAGAGGGGAAGGGAGGGAGAAAGAGGGAGAGAAACATTAATGTGTGGTTGCCTGTCACACGCCCCCCACTGGGGACCTGGCTTGTAACCCAGGTGTGTGCCCTGACTGGGAATCAAACTGGTGACCCTTTGGTTCACAGGCCTGCATTCAGTCCACTGAACCACACCAGCCAGGGCCGTAATTATCTTTTTACAATAGCTAATTAGAATATAGTGCATTTATCTACAGTACCTTATCTTAGGTAATCACTTGTTTATCTTTAAATCTTCCTGACTCAGAACCTCCCCTAGTATATCTGCATTTCTCTCTATTATCAACATCTGTTTACTCTTGCTTTACTTCCTTCTGCTTAAGGGTCACTTCTCTGTACCCAGACTCTTTAAAAAAGGCACATAGATACAATTGAAGGTACTTGGTTGAGAGATTTTTGTGAGTGGCATTAATCTAATTGTAAAAGTCCTCTTCAGGGGTCTTTTTCAAACTATAGTGTCAATAAAAGCCACCAAATTTGTTTTATTTATTAAAGCACTAATTTGGCACCTATTACCTGAGGATTTCTATTCATTTCTTCTGGGGTGTGTCCCAGGGATCTGTGAACAATCTCAGGTGATTCCGATGCAAGAGAACATTCCTGCTATAGGGTGTATGTACTGGCAACTTGGGTAGGATGCAGTGCTACGTGGCCAGGGGTGCAGTACTGTAGAATCTTCAGAGGGTTAAGTCGGCTCCCTCTGTCTGTTCTGAGACATGAACTGCACTCACTATTCTCTTAGGCCAGTTATTTTTGTAGCTTTCACAGATGAGGCATCACTTGCAGAAGCATCCCTCTTTTTCCTAGGTGACTTCTATGTAGGATAATTTGAGAATCACTTCTTAAAAGAAACAGCAAATAGATTTAAGTCTTTTGAAAGTCTCCTAACCAAATGCCTGTAAGGAAGGAGTATATGAATTTTAGTGTTTGGATTTAGAAAAGCAACATCCTAAGCAGAACAATGATACAAGAATAAATAGCTAATATACTGGAAGGTAAGCACATACATATGACATTCAATAAGTAATATATCTCAGATATAATAAATGCTTCTCCGGGCTTCCTGCATTGAATGGTCATTTCATTTTATGAAAATTAATACCTAATCTTCTTTCAGGGTCAGGTGCACAAAAGCATTCTCGTTGGACTGCTCTACTGGAATGACCCTCTTACGCCTAAGGAAGGCCAAGCGAACATTCTAGATAGTATTTATTCAGCCATAGCTCCAGGCCATTTACAGTCAACTCCCCTGGAAGTCTGAATAAAAAATGCAGGTTACGGGGTTCCACCTTAAATAAAGTGAAATATAGGGAGTAAAGTTTGGGAATGAACCTGCATTTTTATAAAGCTATTGAACCAATTCTTATGCATACTAAAGACTGAGGACCATAGCTTAAAGATGCTGCTATAACAAAGTAGAACTCAGTAGAAAACAAACAAAACAACCCCTGAAGAGTGGTGAAAGGGAGTGCCCAGGACCTTAGACATTTCAGGAGCTGAGGTTTTCAGTGAGTGTCTGAACCCATGGTGGTGGGGTTGGCACAGTCAATTCTGTCCTGGAAAACACTGCTCAAGTTTTTCTGTTTAGAGACTGAACAGCTCCATATGGTGAATTGATCTTAGCTAACTTGACTGTTCAGCAATGTTCAGATCCATTTGTTAAAATTCCACAAAATTCCTTATATGTGCATTCCCTCCACAATGTTTCTAGTAGGTGGCATTTTATACTGAAAACAGACTTAGGCCAGTTTCTGCCAAATCTTCCCATTTTATGAGCAAGGAGACACCAAAATAGTCATGCTACCTATTCTTGTAAATCAGGAAGGTCTTTATTTCTCTGACTTTTGGCAGTTTTGTAAGACTCTTAAATGAGAGGTTCTCTGTGAGGCTGATGTAACACCACTGTGGTGACTAGATGCCAACCTTCTGTTTGGGTCAGAGGGCAGTCCTCTGTGAAGTAGGAAGGACATAGGACTAAAAGGAAGCTCTAGATTGTCCCGAGGATTAGGGTACTGGGGTTTTCTCCTGGTTCAAGAACAATTGCTGATGCCCTAACAGTCTTTCTAGTTCATGATGTATTCTGAATTTCACTTATTTATATTTATTTTACCAAAGAAAAATAATTGCTAACAACCCTTATGCTAAAAAAACAAACCCTCTGGCGTTGATTCCAATAACCATTTTGAAGTTCTTACTAAAATCCTCTGTAGGGTGGTATTCCTGATAAGTGTATTTCAAATATGAAACAGATGCCTATTCAGTCATTACACAATCTATTTTAAAATAGATGCAACACAGTGTATTTAAAAGTAAAATACCAAACAGTTTTTGCATATGACCGATTATTTCCTTCTTATGTAATGGGTTGGCCTCAAAGTTTAGAAGCACCTTAACAATCCATGTAAAGTTCTGAATTAAAGATGGAAGAGCACTGAAGTTTCCAACCAAGTTTTGGGTCTTATGTGTTTTAGATATAGTATTTAAAATCTGAAGGAGTAGTATTGGGGAAACTAGTTTCATTATACATCTCCAGCCTTCCACTTCCTCCCGCAAGGGGGCAGCATTGCCCTCAGTTGAGAGCTGTTTAAAATGATAATCTCCCCGTCAGTTTGTGTTGTTAAAAGGATTCAGATACCCATGTAAAGTAAAATACCTAAATGGGTAGGTGCAAAGTCGGGCTGGAAGCTATATAGCAGTTGCCAGGAGAACAGATCGGTCCTGAGTGGAAAGACCTGGGAGTTGGGAGTAGGTAGGGGCTGAGGAGGTCAACTAAGGGTGAGGAGCCAACAGCCAACAAGATGATAAGACAGATAACTGAGGTGGCAAAACAAGCGATAAATTTTTGGTGTCAGGATGATAAAAAGGACTCAAAGAACAGGAAAGTCTAATAGGGGATTTTATGTTTAATGTAGAATGGAATTCCTTCATACTGAAGGTCCTATGTGCTTAGCAGGGACATGAAGTGAACACCAGAGGTGACTTTGGGAATGCGACTCTCCTGGATATTTATACAGATACTGCTAAAGGTAGTGGACCTTCCACAGTGTACGAACTGATGGTTTGAGAAACTCTTGTCTACATTTTAAGTCACAGAGAAACCCCATTCTCAGGCAAAGGCTAGTGATTTATTTCAATAAATTTCTGGAGGACCCATTTATTATTTACTTAGCCAGGTGCTAGTAAATTATCAAAAGGAAATATTAAACAGCCCTGAATCTCCAAGAATTTATTTTCTGTCTAGGGAAACATAACATTTTTATTTAAGTGTTTGACATGGCGCAGTGAGCATTGTCTTTGAAGCAGCCGACCTGCCCAGTTCAGGACACTTGGGAAGGGACGGACTGACCTGGAGTCATGGTTGTTGGCTTTGGCTGTGCATTGGAATCACTTAGAGGACCATTTGAAGCTTTGAACACACACAAACACACATATATTCCTAATCCAGCACGATTGATATCCTCTATATTTTTCTGCTCTCATGTTTCAGATGTAAGTCAAAGAAACCTAAGTTTCCCTTATTACTCCTATTTTTCAGGGGTGCATAGTTTCTAAAATGTCACATTCTTTCTTTTAGCTTCCACTTTTGTGTAACAAGGCAATGAGCATTCACTCTAGAAATCCCCAAACCACAAGAAGTTATCTATAAGTGCTTCAGGGCTGAAGTGGTCCACATACTTCCTATAGCCAGCATGTCTGATGCAACAACATTCCAGCCCAACAGAATAATGTCAGTCTCTTGGAACGCAGCATGTGGGATTTGACATATATGGTCCTGCTCTAACAATGAAGTCAGTCTCTTTAGAAAATACTCTGAGAAAACAATAAAGGAATATATATAACAGAAGGACATTGCCCAAGCCAAGTCAAGTCCCTCTTGTTATCAGCTCTGGAACAAGACATTAATAATGTTTGAGTTGATCTTGTTTTATGTAATAAGTACACAATCATTCCTCCATCCTTTCTTTTTTCCATGCCCAAAGTTCATCAGTAACCCTATTGAAAAATGAGCTTTGTTCTTTTCTTCTTGTGCTCGCAGTGCTGTTTTGGCTCCTCTAGTCAGATGAGTCATTCCTGGAATGTTCGGTTTGTTTTATGGTTGTGGCCCTGTGGGAAAGCAGGGGTCTCACCTGCCTCAGTGTGTGGCTCCTCCTAGCTGGGAACCCCCCAATATCTGTGTCTGTAAAAAAAGAACCTAAAAAAGCAAAATAAATAATTTCCGTACCATCTTTTCTCCAGTACAAGTAAAGGCTGATCACCTATAGTCCCGATCCTGGTCCTGAATTGGGTTGCAGTATCTGATCTGATGGCACCAGCCAGGATTGATACCTGCCACCATAAAACATCAATGGGACATAAATTAGGAAGAGAATACTTTCTAACTCTGGCCTGAAGCAGTGACTGCTTGGGTGCAAGCCATACTGTTGGTCAGTGAAAAGAGAAAGCAACTTTACTTAGCAGCAGGGTAGGCTGCACTAGGATTACATTATGTACTATTCCTAGTTTTTTTTATTGATTTCCAAATCATGAGTTGAAGCGTGATGATCCTCTCTAAAGTTTTGCAAGGTTTTACTACTAAAATGTTATCAGAAAGTTTCTAACCATGGCTAGAGAAGTATGTGAAACTAATCCAGGCATAAGGGTTGCTGGGGATAAGGACTTTGAGCATGCAAGATGATTTTGGCTCGCCCCAAGACGAGGTCTTCCCTAATACTTACAAGAGTGTTTCAGAGTTGTAACTAAGTTGGCTGCCGATGAACAAGTGCTCCTTCTCTCTGTCCTTCCCTTGGCCACCATACCTTTTCCTGATATGAGGCCCAAGCTTTTTAAATTTCCAAAAT
The DNA here is from genome assembly GCA_007922815.1 of Macrotus californicus. Taxonomy (NCBI): domain Eukaryota; kingdom Metazoa; phylum Chordata; class Mammalia; order Chiroptera; family Phyllostomidae; genus Macrotus; species Macrotus californicus. The sequence goes on from VMDR010029909.1 coordinate 12,401, forward strand.
GGAAATAAATGATTTTTTTCTTATTTCTCATTAATGCAGATATTTTTGGCAAATAATGCAAGAAATCCATGAGAATAAAATAAGAAAATAAATCTCACCCATTATGCTATTACTCAGCAATAATTACTGATTGCATGTTAGCATATCTGTTTCCAGTCTTTTTG
>VMDR010029910.1:0-12562 GCA_007922815.1 Macrotus californicus
TTGTTTTTATTTTCATTTATCTCAAAGTATTTTCTAATTTCTCTTGAGATTATTTAGGAGTCTGTTGTTTAGTTTCCACATTTGAGTTTCCACTTGAAAAACTCACATTGGTAAGTTTTTCAAGTTCCCTTCTGTTATTGATTCCTGATTTAGTTTCAGAAGAATTCTTTTATTTCTAAGCACTTTGAAGTATCTGATCAAAATTATACCTGTTGTAATTTCCTTCTAAATGTAAAAACAAACAACTAAAGCCTGTACCCAAATAAGCTTAGACCAAACAATTTAAGGAACAAACCCCGGAAAGAGGAACAATGTAATAAGCAGCCTGGTGATTTTTCTCTCCAGTGACTCTAACTCCTTATACCTAAAAAATAGATATAAATACCTTTAAGATTTTCACAGGGAACACTTAATTTAGAAAACTCACACATACCAGTGAGAACAAAGAATTCATAGATTTTTAGATAGAGAGATGGTGGGAGAGGACTAAAAAATATTGCAGTGGTTTCTCCAATCTAGTTTTAAGTGATTTCAAATAACAAGACTTCTACCACTTCCCTTGGCAGATTTATGGAACTTGTATAAGAAATATTTTCCTGACATTCAGGCTGAGTTTTCCTTTTCTCAATTTCATCATGTCAAGCATAGCTGTGCCTCTGTACACCACCCCAAACAATCCCTCTCCTTATTTAGTTTGAGTTTCAGCTCCTCAAGGACCTGTGGAAAGCTATTCTATCCCCTTTTTACACTCTCCATCCAAGTCAAACATATTTAGGCCTCTTAATCTGTCTTCTTAAGCCAACTATTATACTTATGAATTTCTGTTCTTTGAATTTAGTCCAGTATATTCACTCTTTGTAATTCATGGGGACCCTGAACTCCGTGTGAGTAATAAGGACTCATTCTTGATGTCACATAAGCAACTGTCTACCTCTATGCCCCTGGCATTTTATTTGACCTATGAAGCCCAAAATAGTACTTAAAAATAAAAAAAATAAAGACGTTTGCTTTCCATTACCAACCACAGGTGGTTTTCAGTCTCACTGCTTTCCAAGTACTGAACCACCATCCTGTTGGATGTCTGTCAGTTGGATTATTTTTCCCTCTTTTGGGCGGCAGAAATAAGCAAGTTCTTTCCCTGGCTCTCTCAAGAGTCCCAGCAGTACATCTGGTCTGGTTCAGCCATTCACAAGTCAGGCCTGCCAAGTTTACAAGTGCACAAGTTCTTTCAGAGTCCTGCTAGTGCACTCTGACTGTTTCTGACACCCTGGGGCTAATCTATACCTTTATATCCCCCCCAATGGCTCAGCAGATTCACAAGCGCAAAGTCTGATCATTTTGTGTGCTTTTCAAAAAATGAGCTGAAAATGTAAGTTATTCTTTATCTCATTTTTAGAATGCTGCTCTCAAAATGATCCAAGAGTTCTTGGATTCCAGTGGTGTATAAGTACTAGCACTAGGCCAAGGAAGTACTGGTACACAACAAGTACTAGTACTGAACACAGGGTATAAGATTCACACATACAACCTCTCATAACTCTTGATGCCTGAGCATTTTGCACTGGTTCATATCCACTGATTTTTATGAGCAAAATATTCTGACATCTCACTCATTTGAATCCCACTCATTGAGAACGTAATGTTGCCTAGGTGAACATTTATCTTTGCCCTATGAACAAAGATTCCCCAAGCAAATAGATACTGTTGGGGCAGGGTTGGTACAATGGGCACATCTAAAGGCATAATGGTGCCTGAGAAGTGTAACACAAATATTATTGGGTATTTTCTTCATGAGTGTGTCTCACATGTTCATTAAAGCAGGATTGTAGCATCTCTGTTTGAAAGGGTGTACTAAAAATTAATTTAAGTTACATATGAAATAGAGAAGACTATATCTCTTTTCAAATAGGAATCCAGATTTTTATTTACTTCCTATACCATTGGAAAAAGTATACATGTGTCATTCCTTTAAATTCAAAACACAGATACAAAGCCAGGATCCCAAAGTGGAATCCATCTCTTACTATACTGGTTTACTTGTGTTTAACATTTTGCCTTCAGTGGTCATTCCTTTGCTCAAAAATAACTCTGAGGTATTATCATTATGTGATTCCTTTCAGATAATGTATATGTTAAATTGTAAGCCCCTAAGAGCAGAGATCGGGTCTGTGCTTCCTAGCACAATGCATTTCATATAATCTGGCCTCAAGTAATGTAAATTAATGTATAGGCAAGACTTGAATGCCTTCAACCAAAAGAGTAAATAATAGAAATTTCAGGCATTTGGGGTGATCTTTTGAAATGAGTGGGACTTTTAAATTTTTTTTAAATTATACCACAAAGACTTTCTTTGCTCTTCCACAGATAGGGCATCATACAGCAGTGTTTAGGAGATGGTGGAGTGAGATATTGGCTCAGATAACTCGACCTAACAAATAAACATTCCCTAGCGAAAAGCAAAGCAGAATCAGCAGCAGGATTAGATTCCCAGCTGAATGAATCCAGGATAGTGGCACATTCAGATCAGGTAAATGACAAACCCAGATATACAACTAATATCCTAGAACTAGAAGGGACCTTATACAGTACTTTGTTCAATTCTTCATTTTCCAGATCTAGATACTGAGACCAAGAGAGATTAATAGACTTGCCCAATAACACAAAAGTAGTACTAAAGCCAAAACCAAAACATACTTTTCCTGTCCTCCAACCCCATGCTCTTTCATCTATGCCCCAGGTTCATTATTCATATTGCCAATTGAGTGGATGATCTTCCGTATAAACCCAAAAACTTGTCACTGACTCAGATTTTTTAAGTTTAAATAGGAAAAACATTTGCTCATGTCTAATTCAAAGGAAGCCTAAATCTTATGCTTTACATAACATTATTTCATTCTTCCTTATGCCAGGTGTCATAGTTAATTACTCTTCATGATATGCTAAAACATTTTTGCTTTAAAATGGTCATTATGCTACCACAGGGCAGGAAAAAAAAGTATGTGAAATAACTCTATCTCAACTCCCCTAAGATGGTAAGTAGGATAACAGGCTGTCTACAAAGGAAGACCACTCAATGAGCCAATTCAACAGTTTGTGTAAGTAAACGAATACACAAAGTTTCCTGGGTACAGGGCTGCTCTGCTGTGTCTTGGGAAGCCCAGAGGACCTGCAGGAGAACAGTTACTATTGTTTCTGGCCACAGTCTCATTTGAATGTTATGTCCGTGCAGCAGGCAAAACAAAAGGCCAGAAGTAGATTCCAGAAAAGAACAGCAGATCTTAACTATACAATTTCTCACATTTCTAATGAGCAATAGCAGGGTTTTCCTATCTTTTCCTAAACCCCAAGGTTTCTTACATTTCCTAGAACTTTGCCAGGTGTGGGTATTCATGTTGGTGTCAAGTATCCAAAATGTATATTAGAAGCCAACATGGTAGGCCCTAGGAAAAACTGTGAGATGCTTTCTCACACCTCAGCATCTCCTCAACACCTTTCTCCTTTTCCAGGCTTCGGTTTCTTCCAAAAGTATCTCATGTCCTAGGGATCTTGATACAGGTTTATGGCAGGGCTGACAAACATAAGACATGTGTGTCCTACTCCTTGCCTGCTATATCTATGGCAGACATTGCTAATCATGATTCTTTCCCCCAATGAACGTGGCCTTCCAGTTTATCACAATGCATAATTCCAAACAATCATCCCTAAACACCCAAAGCTTCCTCCTAAATATAGTATTGAATAAACCTTCAACATCTTCTTATATCCATAAAAACCTAAGATCTGGTCCTTAGTTCTTCTATCTTTCTGAACATACTTTATCTTACCTGTTTCCATAAACAACTACAGTAACCACATTCTACATCTCCCAAATATGTGTCTTCATTTTTCACTTTTTCCATCTTTATATTAACAGCACCTGTTAGGTATGGTATCAAATCTCCCATTCAACATGGTCCACAAGACAGTGGGATCTGCCTTTCTAGTCTTGCCTTATCCCCTTCCCCCAAATTAATTATGTACTGACAGTTGTACTTCCTACAAGTTTTGCTCCCAAACTTGTGGGTTTCATTCACCCAGTGCCTTGACCTAAAAGGCCCTTATACATTTAGCTCCTTGTTCAAATCCTACACAATCACCAAAATCTAATTATGTGTTGCCATCTTTGTGAAGTCTTCCCTGATTACCCCAATTGGACAAGCTCTCTCCCTTTCCTAAACTCCTCTTGTAAGCACCTGTCACTTTTAGCCTCTATTACTCTCCTGTGTACATACCCTCTCCCCCCTCTTCTGAGGGAAGTCTGCTAACTACAGGCACATCTTGGTGACCACACAGTCTCCTATTTTCAAAACAAGAATCCTGATTGCTCGTATTTTATCCAATAGACCTCATCAGTCTGCTCATATTTGTCACACCATGTGTTCTAATTTTTGGTTCAAAGCATACGTTTCCCAAAACAAATAACCCATGATTTATTCTGGGACATTATCATACTTATCTTGGTATAAGAGCCACCCAGAAATATCACAAATATGCCATTGATAATAATCTAATGTTTTCCATATTAGTACTAGCTATTCTATGTCACAAAGACCTTTTATTACCTCCAAGAAAAGATGACCTGCCCCAATTCAATCCAGCTAATTGTGCTAAATATTTAATCTGCACATTCAGCCCCAGCTAGGCCCTGAGCTAGTTCTAACCCCTGATTGTGGTGGTCTATCAACAGTCTCACTCCCACCAATATATAGGGCCCAGGATTAGATTTACTGTTCCAAACATGATATCCTGCATCCCTGAAGGGAGCCAGGGGCCCACAAGTCTGCTGACTACAGTCTCCTTTCCAGACCCTACTGAAATCTACCTAATCTATATGATTTTGCTTTCTTCCCCAGCTCCCAGTTTGCATTCTAGTTCTTCCTGCTCTGAGACACATTCTTGATTGGGTGCCTACAGCTGACCTAGTCCTTACCAGGCACCTCTGCACAAGGGCCTGGATGCTGTCACTGTTACTCCAGGCCTCCAGACAGGCCACTCTCAGAAAGGATGCTAGCTTCTAACTGTGAGTATTGCTCCTTCCCAGGGATCTCTGCTTTTGACCTCTACTCACCCAGTTAGAGCCTACCCAGCATTTCTGAGGGCTCCTTAAATGTAATGATTTGGGCAGCCTCAGGGCCACATCATTGTGGGTAATGATAGCGGTCCACATGACATCATCTCTCCAAAACTCCAAGGCCTGGATGGCTGCCATCAACTCACTTCCATTGGCCTCCCCTGGCCCTGGCTTCTCTTGGATCTCCCTCTGCATGGAGTTGAGAAAGGCCTCACTGGTGCTACTACTTGTTTCCATATGTTCTTCCCACGGGTAACATTAGTTTGGGCCTTGATTATCACTAACCCACCCCCTCTAGTTCTAGCCCAGCTATCATGGCATGGGGAATGACACACACCGCACCAGTCACAGAGGGCAAGCTCTTCCTGAGAGCTTCCTTCCGCTCATACTCTTATCTTCTGATCAAGGCAATGCAGTGCTCCCTGCAACTCTACTCTCCTCCCAATTAGCTTCAGAAAAATTGAAAGGATTAGGTTGTGGGAGAGAGAAAAATGTTGGTTCTACCTTCTTAGGGTATCTCAAAAACTGAGAATTCTTGCCCTGAAACTTTCACGTATCCTCTGGGAACCAAGTATTAATACCCATTAATGACCATCAAGAAGCTCCGCTGCCTGAGGTTGGACCAGATGTCTGAACAGTTGTGGGAAGGGTAGTTTTTATCTTCAGCTCAAACTTCTCATGTTTCTACACTGGATTTGAATAATTTTCAGATTGCCCTAGAGAAAACTTCAATAGCTTCTCAAAATAATGGAATTCCTAATGCAAGTTTAGCACACATAGGAAACAAAGACACACTCACCCTATAATCATCAACAGTGACATTCAAATTCAACACCTGGCAACCATTCATTAATTTGACTGGTTGCCAACATCCTTAAAAGAATAAAACTTCAAGACCATGTTGCTAGAATACACTGTTCTTGTGTCTGGCAATTTTTTTTCCATGCTGTTGCCAATGAAAATAAGCCATCTGCTGATCTAACACTGCCACAAGAAAAATTTAAGATGGAGAACACGCGTTGTCAAGCTCTTCAACCTCCTACTTGTACTTAGGACTTACTATTTGTCCAACTTCTCTTTGATTTGATTTAATATCACTCGGCAAACTCTGATTTGGGGGCTATTATATAACAGAAGCTGCTTCAGATGCTGCAGTCATCAATAATAGTAGAGGATTTGAAAATTTACAAAGCATTTTTCTGATGCTTCATCTCATTTAATTACATATACCTAATTACCTTATAGTTCATATCAGAAGAAAGCTAGTCGTCTTGCTTCTTACCTCCTTCTACTCAGCAACCCAGCAAGCTATTCTAGACCCCTCTCAAGTCAGCTCTCTATCAAAAAAGAGGAAAAAATGGAAATAAGAAAACTGAGTGGTGCAAGGAGTTCTAACAACCAATTTCTATAACCAATTTATCTAACTGCTCCATTTGTCTCAATACAGCCCCCCAAGTTTCTACCCCTATTCCACCAGTTCCAAAAAGTAAAATTAATTTATTAAAATGTCCCTCAAATAAAAATGCCTTAAATCATGACTCTCACTAAATTTGGGGGCTACCTCTAATGTTGATGTTAAATTAAATACAAAGAGTAGAATTTTGTTTCAATACTCTAATGATTTGGGCTGTTAGTCATGAACAACCCATCCAAACAACTTTTTATATTGACCTTTCCTACTCTGGCCACTTTCACGTAAGACATCCATGACTTCTGGTCATTTCACCTACTTTGCACTAACAAACATTTAATTTGCAAATGGAGATGGAATGACTTAGATATTTTTTCACTTAAGTAGTAATATATTTGTTAAGTGCTAAGTTAGCAACTGAAGTTCAATCCACAGGTTAAAAAAAGAGTTTTGTTTACAAAAAAAAAAGAGAGAGAGAGAGAAAATATCTTGTTCACATCATTTTTCTACAATGCATCTGAATAATGGCTGGGCTATAAATAGAAGATGCAAGAATGACTAATTCTGTTTTGATTCCATCTCTTCGATGACAAAGGATATTCCTCTGTACAAACATTAAGCTAAATCATAACAGCTGGACTTGAAGAATTTTATTTAGAACATCTACATCAAACAATTAAGAATGCCAACCTTGAAGATGGACAGATAACTCCCAAAGGAACCCAGTTTTATAACTATCTACTCAGGGGATATGTGTTTTAAAAGAAAGATGTAAATACAGCCTTGTTTTAAGAGAATACTCACTTGAAATCATTGCTGCTGATAAAATGCAGGAGAAATTCACCCCCAATTACTTTATCCTAGAAAAATTCTCCTGTCTTTTGAGACTGAGAGAGAGTGTATGCATCATTTATAGTTAGCATATTTCTTTTATAAATGTAGTTATATCTTCAGAAATTTGTCAGCTAAATTAAGTCTCAAGCCATACAGAGAGAATTGTACTGGCACTGCACTGGGAAGGGAATGAATGAAAGGCTGGATTGAATTTTCCATGGAAGCCGACAATTAAAATTGTTTTCTTTGGTATATCCCTTTCTGTCAGTTGTTTCTGAGCTCTCCAAGAGAAGAAAAAAGTTAAGAAGCCTGATTCAGTCACTTCCAAATCTCACTTCCAGTTTCCATCTTATTAAAGACATGACTTAACTTTAATGTGTGTAGCGTAAACAGAATCATAAAAGGGAAAGAATTAGAACAGTCTGAAAGAGTCAGTGTCCAAGGCAGGAACATGCCATAGCTGATTTGCTCTTTTTATTGTTGTTGTCCTTTCGTATTGTTTACTGCAAGTAGAAATTCCCTGTTCCTTTGCTGCTGATTCCTCACCCTTCATTACAATCATTGGGAATTCCAATTTCACAAAGTTATTACAATATGGCCACAAATAATACATCTTGTCAAGTCCATCTTCGGGACTGAAGATAAAGTTGGAGCTGAGTTGCTACACACATCTGGAGAAGGTTCGTTACTTGTAATCGTGAGCCGCTCTGTTAATGCACCCATGAGAAAGGGGCTGACAGGCTGCATATTTCTGCAAACTGTTCCCAGAAAGAACCAATTTCCTGACTTCCATGTGGTGTCAATAATGGAGGCATGAGATGGAGCAGTGCTTATGAAATATTGAATCTGCTTACAGAACCAGCTAGCAGCAAATTCAGACCACCTGTGAGAGGAAGCCTTGCAGTGGGTACTCACACTTTGGCACACACATGGCACACGTGAATGATATGCTCTAATCTACGTATTTGGGCTTATTTGCACAAAAGTCCCTGACAGTGGTAGTACAAGAGAGAGAGAGGAGGTAGGGGGGAGAGATATGCAATAAAACACATTTCTGCACATTTAGAATTGAAACAGTTCAAATCACTGACATTATTAAATTTACTATCATAAGCAGCCAAAGTTCATCTTATTCATCAGGAAAAAAGTGACTGATGTTTCATGGCATTAGTATTAGATCATTTTGGTTCTTGCCAATAAAAACAAAGCATTAGTGTTTCAGTGTTTTAATATCATGATTTAATTCTCTCAATGATATTAGGACCAAGAAGCTCAACCAACGTGAAGACCCCATCAAAATTCTTGAGTCAAAACTATGGTTCTAAAATGAGTTCACCATCCTGACCTCCCATTTCACAGCATATATTTTATGCTTGCGACTTTCCAAATATGGGTTCTTCACATTGCAAATGTAAAGTTTTATATCACTAACTTGTGTTTCAAGGGTTTGCCTAAGTAAATAGAAAAACATCTGGGCTCTTTTTACTGGCAAAAGCAAGAGATATTTGACCTAAGATCAGATTCTGAGACTTGAACGTTAACTTGGTCTTTCCACAGAACGTCTCTAATTTTCCATAACTCTCTGCTGAGAGGGTTCAGCCCAGTACTTTCAGGGGAAGGATAAGACTAAGCACATGTCTCAATAAGACATATGTCCCAATTGGCTTCCTTTACCCCCAAACTTTACCCACAAGTCTAAACCACTCTAGAGCAAACCTTCAAGGTCTCAACTAACCTGTGAGCATCAAGCTCAAGATCTCTCCAGACAGAAGGGTGCAGGATACTGCTTCAGCTGGGAGTCTGGCAGAGCTTTCAGTCTCTCCCATCAGCAATTCAAGGGCATATTGGCAATTCTAGTCTGAGATTTCCTAGGCTTCAAATAAACCCCCTTCCTAGGACTCCCTAGAGTCTAGAGCTACAGCAGTCTGCAGAGTGACATCCTGGGCCTCAGCTCCAGGGATGACTTGGTACTGCCCTCCACAAACAGAACAGGCCCCCCCTCCAGGGACAGAGTGCAGAGGACTCAGACTCAAGAGGACTAACAGCATGGCCATTTGTTCCAACACAGCTCCAGGCAGCACCACTCTCACAATGCCCCGTGTGACTGGCACACCTAGACACAATTCCAAAGAAAAGATGCCATTGTAGTTGTGCAGCATGGTAACCCTTGGATTTGAGTCTAACTCTTCTTGAAATTTTAATTAAAAGTCAAGAATAGAAAAGCTATTAGTTTTTGACTAAATATTTTATTAAAATTATTTTTTTCTTATTTAACTGAAAAGTTAAATTTCTATGAGGAATATAAATAATTGTGCTTCTTTGAAACACCCTTGCAAAAAATATAGTTACTGCCAAAGGTTAAGAGCCAAGGCCTGCTTCAATAGTCATCTTCCTCACAAGTTCAATGTTTCTTTGAATTTTTGAACTGAAGATTATGTATTAATATGTTTACACAAAGACTTATACACCAATGTTCATAATTGCATTATACATAATAGCCCAAAAGTAGAAATGATCCAAATGTCTACCAACTGGTGGGTGAAGAGACAAAATATGGTATGGCCATACAATGGACTACTACTCAACAATGAAAAGAAAGAAAAGTACCGATCTACGCTACAACATGGATGAACTTCAGAAACATTATATTCAATGAAAGAACCCAGACACAGAAGACTGCATACTGTATGACTCTATTTATACAAAGTATTCAGAAAAGACAGATTTATAGAAACAGAAAGTAGATTCATGGTTGCCTGGGGTTGAGTGGGAATGGGGTATAACTGCAAAGGGACACATCTTTTTAAGGTAATGAAAATGTTCCAGATTTGGACCGTGGTGATGCTTGCTCAACACTGTAGGTTTGTTTTTAAAAGCAACTGAATTGTATACTTTAAAGAAAACATTATAGAACACAATAATGCCTAACACGTATTGAGCATTTACTCTCAAAAACTGTGATAAAGTATGTATGTACATTCTCTTATTTAATCTGCATGGCAACCCTGTTGGATAGGGACTATTATTCCCATTTCACAGATGAGAAAGTGAGGCTTGGAATCATAAATCATTCTCTCAGAGTCACAAAGCTGGTAAATGATGGAATGAGGATTTTAGTTCAGATTATCTGACTCAAGAGTTTAACCACTACGCCAGAGCTTCCCAAAAAGTGCTCTTGCTCTTCACTGTGTGGAATTTGTTTGAAATATGGTAAAACAGGGATCCTTCTCCCCCTCTGGTGTAATCAGGCAGGTCCTGGAGTAGGCAGAACCCCAGGCCGATCCTCTTCAAGACACAAGTAGCATTCAGCAGTTTCCTCCAAGTGCCATGTAAGTGTGTTTACTTTGTACACACACAATAACTCAAAGCCCCACCAGTTTGTAAGCACATTCGCATGTTCCACTTATTTATGCATTCATTGGCTGATTCTTGTATGCGCCCTGACAGGGGATTGAACCTGTAATTTTGGCACATGGGGACTGCTCTAACCAACTGAGCTACCCAGCCAGGGCTATAAACATATTCTCTCATATTGTAGCTGTTGACACTCCCTGCAAGGAGATGACTGACCAGGATCACATCTGGGATTTGGGGCAGACCTGTACCTGGCCTCCCGGCAAGTGCTCTTTCCCCCATGCATGGTGCCTTCTGTGTCATGATGGAATATTTGACTAGAGGACATAGAGAAATTGCCCTTACAGGCAAAATAATTTAATAAGTTCAGATTTTAAAAAAACTTCATTTTCAAGAACATGTAAACACAGAATAGAAGAACACTAGGCTTCATCTTTAACTGCTCTCTTTCCCACACACCTGACTAAGAATAAAGTTCTGGATCTTCTATCTTCTAACTTCCTTTTGATTCCATCCACTTTTCTCCACCTTCACTGCCGTTACCCATCATCGCTGACCTGGATTGCCCCAGTGGTGAGACAGCGGTCTCCGTGACACTAATGTTGCCTTAATCACTGATTGTCCATGTTGTGCCCTAACTGGTTTTCCTAAAGTATGAATCATGTCAGATCACTTCCCTCCTTAAAACATCCAGTGGCTCCCCACTGACCACAGAGCAAAATCATCACCTTAATATGGACCCCTCTCACCTGTAGACTCTTCCTACAGCCAGAATAGAGTACATTTAGCTCCCCAAACTGTAGTGTGCACACAGTAGGTCTTTGCACAGGCTGTTTCCACAGCTTTATCTGAGGTTCACAGGTTTACCTAAATAAATAGAAAAACATCTGGACTCAGTTTTCTGGCAACATTAAATATTTTAAAGACATGACACCAACCCCTTCTCCCCTCTTCACCTGGCTAACTCTTGTGCATCCAGCAGAGCTCATCTTAGAACATCAGGACATCTTCCACTAGCTACCTCCAGCCTCAGCCACAAGCCTGGGTTAGATGTTTCCCCCTGTATGGCTCTGCCATGTCTCCTTATCACCTATCTCACCTTCTAGTTCGCAACTCTGAGAATGCAGACCTGAGGTCTGCTCTGTGCTTGGACACATCCCCAGTATCTGGCGTATGGCACATTGAAGGAATTGTGTACATTTTCAGTGGATGAAAGAAAGACAAAAATAAAAACCATAATAACACAGACCTAGATTAACTTTTTCTCCAGTTTACTACATCACACCTATTACATCTGTTAATATAATCTATTAAACCAGTCAAATAAATTGTACGCTGATTAAAAAATATAGTTATCCTCTGACATCCTATCAAGGGGCCTGAGCTGTTGGGTCAGTGTGTTTTCTCTTGGTATGCCAGCTTGGCAGACAAGCTGTCTAGATGTTTTGCATCCCACTGTTTTCCTACAAAAGGGTAGCTGAAGGACAAAAGCTCATTGATATCTTAACATCTATTGTGTTCATTGTAAAACAGCAAAATGCAAAAATTGATTTACCCTGAATATAGCTCTGTAAATAATATGTTTATTCATGAATGGGTATGGACTGGCAGAGATAATAAAATAATGAACAGAGTTGCTCTGTCAGAGTAATAGATTATAGATTTTTTTTTATCTTTTGGTTATTTTACCTTTATTGTTATGACACTATTGTTTGTGATAAATCATATATATTTTTCACATTAGGTAGTTGATGTCTATATATCCACTTAAACATTGGGTCTGATGGCAAATCAATAAACATAATATATGGAATTGGATTGCTCTACTTGATTTCCAATACACAGAGCTCCCT
>VMDR010029911.1:0-12575 GCA_007922815.1 Macrotus californicus
ATTTAGTACATGCCAGGCATATAGTGAAAGAATGCCAGTGAACCATACGTAACACTACTCTCATAGACTACTTTCCAATGGACAAGAGGGGTATTTTTTTTAAAATAAAAAAATATATAAATTAGGTGGTAAGTCCTATTGAAAAAAAACTTTGCAAGGGAAGGGAATACAAATTGGCTGGAGTATTATTTCAGATAGAATGGTAGAGGGTGACTTCTCTGGTATTTAGAGAGGCACAAAAATATAGTGGCAGGGGGTGGCAAGCAACTAAGGAAAACATCCTAGTGGAAGAAATAGCAGTAAAAGCCCCAGAAACAAGAACAAAATTATGTTCAAGGGACTGGGGGAGGGTAGTGGGAGATGACATCAGAAAGGCAGTAGGAGGCTAGTTCATGTGATTAAAAGTGCCACTGTAATGTCTGTGTTAAGGTGTGCGGGCATAAGTTTACAAGAGACCGACAGTGAAGTTGTTCCTTTTCCACTACATTCTTCAACGAAGGTCCACAAGTTTTTCCCAGCACATGAGATGGACTCAGAGCATATTGTTGAGGTTATGTGCCAAGAGTGCAATGTAAAATTGAATTCAGGGTGAAAATGAGGACATAGAGGTGGTAGAGGAAAATTGTTATGGTCAGTGCGTTAGAAGTCCTGGTGAGGTTGAGGAATTGTTGGATTTGTTGTTAACTAGTGTACGTTAGTTGTGGATATATAGAAGATGGTTGTTAAAGAACAGGATGCTTAAAACTGAGTTTTGGAGGGGCGCCATTATTTGTAGTAGCAACTTCAAGGGTATGATTGAGGAAAACCTGACTTAAGAGTAGTGAGAAATGCAGAAACATGGTTTGGGAAAATCAAAGAGTGATCTGAAGTGAAAAAAAGATCATGAAATAGTAGTCTGAAGGGTTGAGAGTGGAAAGGGGCCATGTAGCCGAGGATCTGGCAGGGTCACTACTGATCTCTTTGATGGAAACCCTCTTCACTATCACCAGCTGAAAACTAGGTAGAGGGAAAGATCCAAGATTTTCATGGCCAATAGTCATCTCTGTAAGTAGAGCATCTGATAGTTTTGAGATGAGGAAAGCAACAATATACAAGGGTACTTTTCACCCAAAGGAAAAAGAGAAGGTATCACACTTGGAGTGCTAGAAAGAACTTGAAAACTGACTGTTCAAGGCAAATTCTGGCGGCCATCAGCAATGTCAATGACCTTCGCCATGTAGCAAAGAAAGTACGTCTGGTTGGTGCTCTGCAGGTGGTTGTTAAAGCTTTCTGTTAGGGGTGTTTCTTTCCTGCAACACTTTTTCACAGTTGTGATCCAGAGATGATCAATTAGACAACAGGACAATAACAAAAATTTACATATGTCATGCATTATGCACTAGATGAAAAGCGTACATTCCATTACATTGTTTTACATTTATGGTTGACAAAAGAGGTAGAGAGTATTATTGCTTCCTTTTGTACAGATGAGGAAACTGAGGATGAGAGACACTGAGTAATTTGCCCTGTTCATAAAACTGTTTAGAGGCAGAACTTAAACATGAAATCCAACATGTTTGACCCCAAAACCTGTGCTCTCTTCACTGCTAAACTCATCATAAAGTGAGGTTAAAAACAACTAAGAATGTAAAAGAATCATGGAGGAAGTATTGGAGTGTTTATGAGCAATAATTTGTTCTTCTGTTGTACTTAATCAGAATAAAGACAGGTATCAAGTAAATAAAATGGTCCCTAGGAAATTACAAGAAAATTTGGTCAAAAATAACTCTCTAAAATTTAAGTCAGTATTATAAAAAATCAAAATGAGCATTCTAATAGGATTATCTTCTGAGGCAATTCTGGCTGGCAATGTAGGCACTGCCCTCATTTCTCCTCATATTGGGAACGTGTGTTCCATCATCAATAGCTACACAGGATATATGGCAAAAAGATTTGGATGATTCATTAAATGCAAAGCTTTGGCAGCACATATGGGGAAGTGTTTATAAAGCAGTTTGGGAAACAAGACTGCAACAAATTCAGGTTAATATTCTTCCCAGAACCTGCTGGTCCCCATCCAGATGGGGTTATAGACAGATACTTCACTTTGGAAATGCTGAAAATGCAAAGCTGTTACTCTTTGTTACCACAGTTTGGTTCTGATCTTTACTGAAAGCAGTAAGCCTAATTCCTTTTTATCAACACTAGGTCTTTGGGTGAGTAATTCTAGAACATAGCACATTATCAACAAAACAATAATGCATATTTTATTTTAAGCTCCGCAACCAGTATTTTGAAGAGGGAATAAACGGTGCCCATGCGCAGGCTGTTAAGAGTCCTGCCAGGGCAGGGTTACTGACTGGAGGGGTATTAGGTGGAGCTTAAACCGTTTTTATAAGGCAGAGTCTGGACTCCTCACTGGTTCTTCACCAATAACTTTTGCCAAAGAACCAACTTTACTTCATATCTTGCTTCCAAATTTTACCTCATGTTATATGGGAGATTGTTAGTATTTAAATTGTAAAAGCTACTCCAAGTTTTCCAGGAGCTCCTTGTCACCCGCTTTATAGAAGAACTAGCTGAATGTTGGTCAAATTTTAATGGGAAAGAAAAGAAAAAAAAAAACACTGCTGTCTCTCTAGGTCATTGGAGTAAAGAGAATTTGGGGACAATGAGGAATTGCTGGATCTTCGAAGCAGACCAGTTGTGCTGAGTTTTGAACCTTGTTAACTCCTCTTGGTTTGCCCTCTGACCCAGGCTGGCCCAAGTAAGTTTCAGCAAAGTCTGAGGAGGTGATGCCTCCTTTAGTCAGCAACCAGCAGGAGCACTGGCAACCAGCCACACCAGCTTATTTTGGCATTGATGAAGAGTCTGATCATGGGGCTAAACATCACTCACAAAGTTCTTGGAAGGGAGAGAAGTTTTCTTCTGGCCATCCAAGGTGGCTGCCATGGGAGGTAGAGGGCATTTCTGGGAAAGCCGTTCACCCCATTGCCCCTCTAGAATTGGAGGCTACTCTGGCTCCAATCTCATAGGGTTGTGGTAAGGAACCGTCATCACTGCTATCAAATGAGCCATGCCTATGCAGAGGGCTCCATTCCACCAACCTCCTGGGAAAAGATCTGTCCCTGTGTGTCATATACAATCATGGACCACGAGGAAGAGATGGGTCTAAAGGTGAGGGAGGCAATGAGAGCATAGGATCTTGGAAAGGGAACTTCGAAACCACCACCATAACAACACAGTCATTGAGTTCTTAGTTTGGGCTGAGCTTTGCACTAAGTGCTTTGTATCAATTATTTTAACTAAAGCCTTAAAATAACCCTAAAAGAAAGGAATCCTGAGTCCCATTGGTCACGTGTTACAAGTTAGCAAGCTTTTGAAAAACAGCTTGACTCAAATCTGGCTGATGAGATTGCTCCTCTGTTAACCAAAATTCTATTTGCTGGAGTCCTGCACAGACATCTCAGGATTTCCAGGAGCACAGTTCCTGTGCGAGCCAGCTGGCCCCAGAGGCAGCCAACATTCTTTGGGCTGCACACCCGTGATGGGAAGCTGGAGTCCAGCCCTCTGCACAGCTGGCTTATGAGCAAGCCTCTATTTTCCCCCTGGAACTCCTTCTGTCTGCAGGTTTATGATGCTCAGGCTTTTTGTTAAATCTGGCTGGACTATAAATGAGAATAATACTTTGCACTTCTACGAGTCCTGTTATCTAAAAGTTTTAAAGGACTTTACATATTATGTCAACAAACCACCATCTCCACTAGTACAGATATTTTAACCATTTTGGAAATGAGTAATCAGCCATGAAGATTTAGTCATTTGTTTGAGGGTTTCCATAATCACGTAATCAATGAACAAATGAAGCATTGATGGCCTTCTACTGCAGGGGTGGGCATCAGAACCACTGATTTCTGGACATTACATAAGCTTTAACAAAGCAATGTGCCCCTCGTTTGCCATTTCATAGTCTGCAACTCTTACGGTGGTGCTATCTAAGCCGTGTCCACTTTTCATGCTGATTAAATAAAACTTGCACTGGGAGCAAGGAAGATAGCAACAGTTGTACCCTAATCTTCCATTATTGGTTTTGCATGAAAATGAATATACTAGTCTCATTTTATGTGCACATGGGTCAGGGATCTCTACATGAAAACTTGGCCTTCCCTGTTGACTCCCAGACTATTATGGAACAGACACTGAAGCTGAACTGCCCAAGTATAAATCTCAACTCAATCACTTGCCGTCTTTCTGTCTTGGACAAGTTACTCAACATCTCTGTGCCTCAGTTTCCCCTTCCATAAATGGGAGTAATAAAACAATTCCTACCTCAGAGGTTTGTTGCTGAGGGTCAAATGAGTTAATGTATTAAAATTGCTTAGAACAGCACCTGGCACGTAGCAAGCTCTGTATAAGTGTTGGCTACTATTCTAATAATGAATATTAATGTCATACATCTGTACATGAAGTAAAACATGTACTTCATGTACATACTGTATCTTCAGTACTGTTTGTTCCCTTTCCACATGACTCTGAGAAAGCATTTTATTTCCATGTGGGTAGTCTCAATTACAACTGACCCAGGGAGAAAATCATTTACCCAAGTAAATAAATGCATACTCTTGGGTTATCTATATAGATTATCTTCTCAAAATCAAGATGAGAATTTGCCTTCTGTAGAAAATGTTGTGATTCACCACAGTTTAATATTCAATTTAAATGAATTTATTGATCTTCACTTGTTTTCTTCCTTCTTAGCTTGATAACTCTTTTCTCATTTCCCATATTTCTTTTTCCTGTTAATATACCTTTTCCAATTTTCCAGACATCTCTTCCTTATGTATTCACAGTTTTAAACCAGCATTTCATTTTCTCTGCTTTTCTTCTCAAAGCTCACGCCTTTATATTACCATCAACATTGCATTTTCTCTTGATTCATCACAGCCTCATATTCAATAATCTTTCTCCCTTTTCATATCTGGCCTCATGACCCCACTTCCTTTCTCTTTCCCTTTCCCCCTTCATATTGTCTGGCTCCTTTCCACTGGATTTCAGTCCTTTATTTCTTTACCAGGAACTTTCTCCCCTGAGAACTTTGACATAAATCCCTAAAATTTAATTTCTATTAGTGATGATTCTACACATCCTCCCATATCATAAGCCCCTGAGGAAAAAAAAATGCCCTCATCTTGGCTTCTATTGGATGTATAACACTCTGAGACCATCTCAGGGAAAACTGGTGTTTTAAGGACAATCCAACCAACAGCACAACTCCACTACCCTAAATACAGCACTGGGAACACTCCCATCTGGGCCATATAAATCCCAGTCTTTAATGAGGAGTTTCCTTACTCATTTCAAATAGACACAGACAAGTACAGTAAATTTCTCAGAATGAAATGTGACTGACAGACTAATAGTGCCCAAGAGGATGAACAAAAAACCCTATGGCTTCGACATATTCTGGCCAACCCATCCAGCATTTTCTGAAAAGTTCTAGAGCCATCAATGGGTCAGCACAGTTAGCATAGCAGGCTGCCAGAGAAACAGATGTTGCTATTGGAAATACATCAGCAACACCTCATGCACACAGCCATGGGTCTACAGAGGAGAGACTAGATGGCAAATAAACTTTTACCCTTTTATTATAATCATTCAAGTGGCAATTGCTACAAAACATTGTCATGTTGAACTTTTTTTTCTCCTTAAAAAAAACCTGCATTAGACAATGAAGATTAGAAATAGAGAGATGTTAAATTCTTGATAAATTGAGAGGAAGACTGAGACAGAAAGAGACCAACTTTCGCTACGCAAGGAACATGCTTTGCGTTCCCTCCTAGAATGAAAGACATCGCGCTCCATATTTGAGCTCAATAGTGAAGCAGAGCCAATGCAGCTCCAGTCTCCATTGGGAACATTTTCCTTGGCATCAGTCTGCACGTTTTGGATTAAACACTGTTCTCTCTGAACTGACAAAGAACTTAGGTAATGTCTTTTTCATAAGAACTTTACAAATATATTGGCAATGAAGCTAATCACACTTCAAAAGTTCTCTTTTGTATGGTTACCATAAAACAATCGACATTATACACAACTGAAAAGAACACCTTTGTGTTAAGGTTTACGTTAACCACCCTTAAGGTGTATCCATCTGTGGAAGCCATTTACGGGTACTTGGAAATACGAACTAGCGTTTTAGAACATTTACTGAAGAAAGATGATGTGTCTGACTCATAACACAAAGAGATTTGTCTCAAAGGGGAACTGTGCTGTGAAATCAGGTACTGGGACAGCACAAAGAGCAGTGGATTTCCCTTAGGGATGGAGGGGTCTCTTTTTCCCTTTGTCAGTTTGCTATCACACCAGGTCTCTTCCCTCTGTCATTTGGTGGAAAATTTCTGTAGACAACTTAAAGTGTCAGTGAAAAGTAACATTCTCCTCAGCGCCATCCCTACCACCCTCACACTGATCACCACCATTATCACTACCTGCAGCCCCCTCTCTACAACAGTCCCCACCACCATCACTGTGAGGCCACACACGTTGTCACCACCACCAACACACAGGGCTACCACTGTCAGCACCAGCACCACCCTCATCATCACCACCTACACCTTCACCACCATCACCTCTCCTGCTACCACCAACACCCTCTGCACCACCATTACCGTCACCACCTGTGATCAGCAGTGTCACCACCGCTGCTCCCATCCTCTGACCACCATCACTGCCAAACATTTCTCAGGACGTTTTTTCCTTTTCATTTTCTTTCATTGGCATGCAATGTGCTTCTAATGCCCAATTCCAATTCTGTTTTCTGTAACACTCCATGTTAGCCAGAAATGACAATGGCTTTGTCTATACCCCTAACTGTTTTGTGTTAGTAGTATGATGTTACAAGCTCTTGGATATTTTTTCTTCACATGGTTTTTTTTTTTAGTCCATCACTTCAGAGCATAATCAGTTCCTTGCTCACAATAGGCACTCTGCAAGAAGGTGATACAATTAAATGACTAAAATAGAAAAAATGCCTATGTTTCTCTTCCATTCTCTACCCACTGTCAGACTGCCTAAAAGCAAATGATGAGGCATTTGGAAATCAGAGGGAAGCTAGGGATAAGATTATACAAATACCAAGACGTTAGCCATCAAATAACCAAGACTGGGTTATATTTATTTATATAACCTATGAATCTTTTCCCTATTATTAAATTCTACGGCTCTTTAGCTGAAAAGAAATCTGAAAAATGACATCCACCCACCAATAAAAAACCAGTAGGAGTAATTCAAACTAATAGCAACAAATTCTTGCTCAGGCTTTAGCCACTTGCTCTAGCAGAGACTTCTTCAGGAGAAGGACAAGAATAGAATTCTAACAGTTCGTGTTTACTCATATAGCATGTACCAGAAGACTCTGAAACAGATTAAAAGGTTATTAGGAAACTTACAGAGTCATTTTCCCCAAGGAACCTCTGGCTCTATCTATCTATCTATCTATCTATCTATCTATCTATCTATCTATCTATCCAGCTATCATCTATCTATCTATCAATCATCTATTTTCATAAAACCTTTCCTTTGCATGTAATTTACATGAAAGGGGAAAGAATTTGTTGACTTCTGAAGTCCCTGCTACCCTGCTGCAACTCTAGGATTTTCTATCCTTGTGAACACGATCTGTTTTTACAAATCCCTTGAAATATGAATCACGATTCTAGTTGCAGAAAAGAAACATTCCTGAAAGTATTTATCTCAGCCATGGCCTCAAGGTTGCCCTTGCAAAGTTTGTGAAATCTAATGGGATTACAGGGGCAAGATGGAGAGAGACTGTCAGCATCTCTCACATGAAATAATAGCAATAATTCTAAAAATGCTTTTTGTCTTGTTGCAACAACTGTCATCAAAGAGACTCACGTTTTTGCAAAGCAGAAGCGTCTTTACAGACAGAATCACTCAGAACAGCAGGAGCATAAAGGCAGAGGGGAAAATTTACATGCTGCAGCCTGAACAGCTTAATCACTGAGGATGTCGAGTTTGATGGTCGCCTGGTTTCAGGGATTAAGGAGGAGGTTACTTGTTTCACTGCCAACTCTTTCCTAATAAACTTCTCCAACTGGAATTCATCTACTCATTATCTGTTCAAACTGTTAAGATTAATTTTGTAGCCTATGCAATCAGCAAAGAAGTCTTGCGATGTGATTTTTGGTTAACGTTGTGCCAGAAACATCAGGACCTAATGAATGGAGTCTTGGTCTGAAAGCCAGTCTGATCGGATTCTTCTGCCAAGTCTATCCCTGACCGACTCAATTGCTATTCTTATGAAATGGGCTCAGTGGTGAGTGCCTTAGTCCCTCAAATAAGTAACTAAACTGCTCTGACCTGAAATTCCTTATCTCTTAAATGACTGGATTTCTTACGTTATTAGAAGCTATATAATCTCCAGCCCTGACTGGTGCAGCTCAGTGGGTAGGGTGTCGTCCAGCAAACCGAAAGTTCGCCAGTTTGATTCCCGGTCAGGGCACATGTCTGGGTTGCAGGCCAGGTTCCCCCGTTGGGTGCATGTGAGAGGCAATCAATCAATGTTTCTCTCGCACATCGATGTTTTTCTCTGATCCTTCTCCCTCTGTTCTCTCTCTAAAAGTAAATAAAATCTTTTTTAAAAAGAAGTTATTAAGCTTCTCATAGAACAATTTCTTCCTGGTAGGTAAGGACAAAATCTGTGAGTTAAACCACCTTGTCCATGCCACAGTGTAGTGAAGGCATAATTAGCCTTTTGTCTAGATATATCTCTAATTTATTCAAGTATTTTGAGTTTCTACAGTGTGTCTGGCACTGTGCTAAGTACCAGGTATACATACCATGGCGATCAAGCACAGATATATATACTTGCTTTGTGAAACCTATAATTTAGTGTAGGAGCAATATAGTAAAGTAACCACACAAATAAATGTATTGTTACAACTTTAATAAATACAAGGAAGAAGGAAAACATGATGCCAAGTAGGACTTGGCTGCCCCTCCTCTCTCACATTTATGTAGGCCAAATGTTATACTAGTACTGACTGGGGTGGAAGGGAATTGGAGAAAGAGTTTGCCACGGCTTGTGGAGAGTCTGTGGTAGTCAAGCCCCAGCCAGCGTTCCACCACCCCCAATGGATATGCAGAGGCACAAAGTCTAAACTACAGCATCACAAGAACTAAGGGGCCCATGTTAGCAGACCTCTCAGAAAAGAGGTGACTTCTCTGTCATCGTACAGGATCACATAACCACAAAAATGGTCTCTGTGTGTCTAAATAGCCACTGCATATGACTAAAGCCCTATGAATCTAGAACCAACAGCATTCTGAGTTAGCACAACAAAGTTAGTTGCTGTTTGTTCAATTCTCTGTGTGATAACAAGGTAGGTAGAACATATGAAAAATAGCATTGTCTTTCCCAGAACTATCATTATTCAGAATCTTATTTCTGTATTTTCTTTGTAGTTTTATACCATCTATAGATGGTACACTGATGATTTTTGTTCAAAATTATGGTTTTTCCATTTAATCTATAACACACATAACAAACAGTCATTGAAGAAATCAGAGTCCATTAAAACATGACTCTGCCTGTCCATCTGCCAACTGGCAGGTGTGAACATGCCGAAGGGCATCACCATTTGCTCCAGATCATGCGTATCACTGAAAATTAATTCCCTAAACTTTGAAAAAGTTTTATTTGGTTCGCAGTCCCACACATTATTTTTCTGTGGACTCCATATAGCCACTTCCCTGTTCTCTCATCTCCCATCTGCCCTCCAAATGACCAATGACTTGCCTATCAATCCACAGAAGAATAGAAATGCAAAAAGAGAATACCAAGTGTCTTTTTTGACCTCATTTCTGAGGATCTGGAGTAATACTGGAACAGGAGCAGAAACTTCCGCCTACCACTCTGATCCCTGTTGCATTGCCTCTAACTCAAATCTCTTTGTTCTTTCCCCCATTTAATGCCTGGTTTGACTCCTATCCAGTCCCAAGTCCCTCCACTCACGCTTTAGTCCACCTCTTCTTGGCATGATTTCTAGCCGGGCCTGCCAAATCTAGCTCTGCTGTCCCTTTCTGAAGGCCTCCTCTGCTCCCTCGGTGCCTGCAGGCAGCAACTTCACCCTTGCCACGCCTCTGCCTCCTGACCCCTCCTCCCTTCCTTCACCCAATGCCAAGACTTCAATCTATAGCAGTTCAACTTTTTTACACTTTTCAGAGATTCAAAAGGTGTTTCTACTCTCTTGCTTCATATTTTTTCTGCCTTTTAAAAAAGTTACACTGTTTACAGAAGATATTATCAAAACATTAACACAACTAAAAAAGACACAAAACAGAACTGTAAAAATACCCCCAAATCCTACTACTCAGGAGAAAGCAAGGGTTAGTGAATTGATGAACATTCTTCAGACATCTCTCTCTCTGAATAAATGCTCACATGATTTATAGTAACAATTTCACTTGCATGGAACAGGCAGAACAGGATGACTGGTAACCTACATGCTTCACTCTCTGCAAGGCAGTAGATCAAGAACTCCAGCTGCCTGATAAATGGCTGCGTAGACTTCTAGCGTGTGTGTGTAAGTATGGAAGGGCATTGGGACTGTTTGGGACTCTTCAGTGTAGCCATTCAGGAAATTGTGAAGGGTAGGGCTGCTGCTTGGTAAAACATTTTGAGTTCTCTTTTCTTTGGTAAGTGCTTTGTGTTCAAAAGCTGTACACTTGTTCATTTGGCTTTCCACTAGAATGGAGCCTGTGGAAGGCAGAATCATGTCCCCACAAAAATGTCCATGTGCTAATCCCCAGACCTGTGACTGTTACCTTACATGGCAAAAGGGACTTTGCAGATGTGATTAAGGTAAGGATCTTGAGATGTCCGCGTCTCAAAATGTCTTCACCCCATATGCTAGATTTTCTGTGTGTGCCCCATGTAATTAAAAAAAAAAGTTGCTTATAAAGCAAAGGCGGCAGCAGGGGAGTGAGAGGCAGAGAAGGAAATGTGATGGTATGAGGACGGAAGCAGAGATCAGAGAGAGATGTGGACATGCTGGTTTTGAAGATGGAGGAAGAGACTATGAACCAAGTATTGTGAATAATCACTAGATGCTGGAAAAGAAAAGGAGGCAGATTCTCTCCTAGAACACCCATTAAAAAAAACTTTTGCCAACACCTTGATTTTAGGACTTATGATCTCCAGAACCGTAAGGTAATAAATTTGTGTTGTTTTAAGACAGTGTCTGGTCATTTGTTACAATAGCAATAGGGACACTAATTCAGAGCCAGTCTCCATGTCCCCCTTAGCACTCTCGGACGAGAGTCAGTGAAAGCATTACCACCTGCTCTGGAAACTGCTGTCCACATGTGAAGAATTTGGTCATGATCCTGAAATTCTCTCTCACAAACGGCCTCTTGAAGTTCTATATAACATTAATATAAGAGCAACCTTCACTTTGGGAAAATGTTGTCTTTGAGAATTCAGCGAGGGAGGGAGAAAGCACCAGCCTCTCCATTATGTCCAGTGAAGTTAACAGGTTAGCCTGTGATGGATGTCACATCCCAGCTACACTCACATGCCTCAGGAACCTTTATAAGCAAGAGTCAAGCAAGATATATTCCTAATCAATCACAACCCAGAAAAGGGATCTGAAGCCGCTGTGGAAATGCTCTGAGAAATGTGCGTGACACGTAGACATGTACTCTACATAATTAAAAATAAGAGAGATAGGGCAATCATTCCAGGGAGACTGAGATGTTTAGGATGGATAAATTTGAAAAAGCAAAAGCTGAGAGAGAACATGGTCAAAAACCACAAAATTGTCTGTAGAATCGGAAAAAAAAACCAAATAACCAGGGGGTTATTTACTACAAAACTAGAAAAGGAGGAGGCATTTTTGGCATGGATGAGATAGAAATATGGATTTGATTTTAAAAGTTTTTCTCTCTACAGCTTTAGTGAGTGTATGAAACTCACGCTGCGAAGGGGTCTCTTGAAGACAAGGCTTGGTCTTATTCACCACTATCATTTTGGGGGAGAAGTGAAGAGATCAGTCAAAGAGCCATGGGTTCATTATTCTGAGTTCCAAGTTTCTCTAAAACTGTGTGTGTAAGAGAGGAATCACAGATTAGAGGATAAGTCGCTTGAAGACGGTGACAAATAAAAAAAACCCTGTGTCTTCCTCTCAGCACGATCTCCTTGCTTTCCCAATACAATCCACCTCTTGACTTCCCCAGCCACTAATACACTAACCTCTGACTTCTAAAATAACCGCTAAGCGACTTCTGGCCAAGATGGAGGCATAGGTAGACACACTGTGCCTCCTTGAGCAGCCAAAAGAAGGACAACAACAAATTGAAAAAAAAGGGACTTATCTAAGAAAAAGAAGATGATCAAAAATAGGAACAGTAAAATGACAACAAACTCACAACTATCAACAACTGAACCTAAAACAGAAACAAAAACAAACTAAGCAAACAACTAGAACAGGAACGGCATCCCAGAAATGGAGATCACAGGGAGGGTTATCATCAGGGGAGTGGGTGGGGAGAGAGAGGGAAAAGGTACAGGGAATAAG
>VMDR010029912.1:0-12563 GCA_007922815.1 Macrotus californicus
TGTCCATTTCTCCGATTCTGTTCTTGTTATGGTTGTTTGTTTAGCTTTTGCTTTTGTTCTTTTCTCTTTTTTTAGGTTCATTTGTTGATAGTTGTGAGTTTGTTGTCATTTTACTGTTCCTACTTTTTATCTTCTTTTTCTTAGATAAGTCCCTTTAACATTTCATATAATAAGGGATTGGTGATGATGAACTCCTTTAACTTGACCTTATCTGGGAAGACTTTATCTGCCCTTCTATTCTAAATGATAGCTTTGCTGGATAGAGTAATCTTGGATCTAGGTCCTTGCCTTTCATGACTTCCAATACTTCTTTCCAGTCCCTTCTAGCCTGAAAGGTTTCTTTTGAGAAATCTGCTGAAAGTCTAATGGGAACTTCTTTCTAAGTAACTGTCTCCTTTTCTCTGGCTTCTTTTAGGATTCTCTCCTTAATTTTAGTCTTGGGTAACTTAATAATGATGTGCCTTGGTATGTTCCTCTTTGGGTCTAACTTCTTTGGGACTCTCTGGGCTTCCTAGACTTCCTGGAAGTCTATTTCCTTTGCCAGATTGGAGAAGTTTTCCTTCATTATTTGTTCAAATAAGTTTTCAATGTCTTGCTGTTCTTCTTCTTCTGGCATCCCTATGATTCTGATACTGGAATGTTTCAGGTTGTCACAGAGGCTTGTAAGAGTCCCTTCACTTTTTCAAATTCTTGTTTTTTCATTTTCTTCTGGATGGATGTTTATTTTTTCCTTTTGTTCCAAATCGTTGCTTCGAGTCCTGGTTTCCTTCCTGTCACTGTTGGTTCCCTAAACATTCTTCTTTATTTCACTTTGGGTCTCCTTCATTTGTTTTCTCATTTTTTGACCAAGCTGAATCAGATCTGTGAGCATTTTGATTACCAGGACTTTAAATTCTCCATCAGACAGGTTGGCGATCTCCTCTCCACTTAGTTCCCTTTCTGAGGCTTTGCTCTGTTCTTTCATTTGGGCCATATTTCTTTGTCTTGGTGCACCTGATAGGTTGTAAGGGGGCGGGGCCTTAGGTAATCACCCTGACAGGGCAACCCTCCTTGCTGCGCTGCAGTGCTGCCTGTGGGGGAGGGGCCAGAGAGGGAACAGTGCAGCTCTCCTGTGTGTCCCTGGCACTCTTTCCATGGGACTCTTGTGGGAGACTGGGAGTACCTCCCACTGCGGCACCCCAGCCGTAGCCCACAGTCAGCTCTGAGTCCCCTTAAGTCAGCCCCTCCCTCGCTGCTCAGGGAGCTGGGCAGCCAGCCCTGCCCTTCAGCAGCATCCCCGCAGTTTTTCTGAGTCTGCCCATGTGGTCCATGCCTTATGGGTCTGATTGATTTTTCCTTTAATTCCTTGGTTGTCAGAGTTCCATGCAGTTTGATTTTCTGGCGCTTTTGGGTGTTTATTGATTTTTGATTGGTTGTTATCCTCCTTTTGCTTATGCGAGGAAGTGAAGGGTTTCTACCTACGACTCCATCTTGGCTGGAACTCTACAATGCTTCTTTTTAAAATAAGACTGTTGACTCCTTCTGTCACTAGTAACAGGTATGCTAACCTGCCTTAGTCCATTCCCAAAGTGTAAGCCTCAGCAGGAAACAGAGGGGATTATCTGCAGATGTGTGAAAGAGTTAAGAGATTCAACAAGGATGCTGAGTACTCTGGGACCATTACCACTTCAAGACACATTGAAGCTAGGGGGATGGAGGAGCTGGGAGAACGAAGGCCTGTAGTTGTGCAGCTGCAGTCACAGCCCAAACATAGCTGCAAGGCAGGGTCAAAGAGAAGGAAGAAATGTCCCAATCTCTCCCCTCTATCTCCTCATACATTTTAACCCCTTGCCAATGCCTCCCATTGCCTGAACTGACTAGAAGCCAGAGGACAAGAAAGGCTACACAGCACAATTTTTCAGGATTCATCTCAGGGGCAAAGAGTACAGCAGAGAAGGGTGGAAAATAAATCTGGGGAAGAAAGTAGGGAAAACATAGAAAAACCAGCCCAGCACTCAGGTACCTTACCTATTAATGACTAATAATAGCAAGTGTAAAACAATCCATGTTCCTGTCAGAGCCTTTTAAGAGGTGTCCTGGGGAGGTTCATCTCCAAGGGTCAATGATGTACATGTCTCAACACTGAGTGGCCACCTCTCTCACCAGAGCAGATACAAGCTAAGTCTCTTAAAAAGCATCCTGATATTCCTGTATTATTTTAGTCGACTACCAGATTTCCATACCTACTCTGCTTCACTCAAAGGACAAGCCACAACCAACTTTTCTCTTAATTTCTCCATTGCTTTGAATATTAGGTTTTAACTAGATATTTTGCTGCAAGCCATATATTTTATGACAAAGTAGTTATATCAGTTTTTGGAAAGACCAATTAAGTATTTTAGGATGTTGCCCTGGCTGCTGTGGCTCAGTGGATTGAGTGCTGGCCTGTAAACCAAAAGGTCACCAGTTCAATTCCCAGTCAGGACACATGCCTGGGTTGGAGGCCAGGTTCCCAGCTGGGGGTACAGGAAAGGCAACCCCATATTGATGTTTCTCTCCTTCTCTTTCTCCCTCCCTTCCCCTCTCTCTAAAAATAAAACCAATGAAATCTTTTCTTAAAAAAGGATTTTAGGATGTTAACTAAATCCAACTCACATATGATAATATATTAAACAAAGATATAGATATAGATAGATATAGATATATGGATACTAAAAAATTTTTAGCATTGAGGAAATAGTGAAGGTATAAAATACATAAAATGGGGTCACTTAAACCAAGTTGCTAAAATTGTTAACATTATGAAAGTTGAAGCATGAAAAAAGATTCCATTCTTATTCCAACTAGCCTGGAAATTTAACTTTTTTTTAACTCTCCAGTCTTGTGTCAATGCTTGTATATGCATCTGGACCTCCAAATAATACTATAATTACCCTCAGGACTCATGTATCCAGGCTACCTGATTACCCTCTCCTAAAGGACTCACATATACACCTACCTGAGATCCATTATCCAGACAACCAGAGGTGACCAAACCACCTGGTGCCCATCTTCCGGGCCAGTTGGCATCCATCAGCCTGACTGCCGGTCATCTAACCAATAACTGTCTATGACCAATGCTAGGGCTAAGATTGCAGGAATGATAATTCTCAAAAATGTACTTTTTGCTATACGGACTTTTAACTCTTTTCTGTTGTTCGGAACACTTCTTGGGTTTTTCCTAGCTTTGTTTCTAATTTGCAAAATCTAAGACCCTTGAATAAATCTTTCTCACATTTCTAGCAAAACCTACAGACTAATTTTGAGTTTGTTCAATAGCATGAACTAAAAATATAATCAGTTCTTAAAAATCACTTTAACCAAATATAAACATCTCATATCATTTGAAACAAAAAAGCAAACAGAGGAAAAGAAGAAGAGCCATTTGATCTTTTAAAATGAGTAAAATAAACTTTAAGGCATATACATTACATAAAATAATGGAATTTTTATTTTTGTATGCAAAAATGGCACAAAAAAGGTCAAGTTATTGTCATTTAAGCTATATCACACATTTGAATTATTTTTACTCTTCATTTCAAAACTAAACAGATCTTCTCAAGCCCAGACCAATACTTTTTCTGGTATGACCTATTTCTATGATAATACCATTCTCCATCAAATTTTCCAAACCAGAAACAGGAAGGTTTTGTTTTAAAATTTCCCATCTCCTAGGTCTCACATCAAACTGACCATTTAACTCTGTCAAGCATACTCCTGTTATCACTCCCCAGTCTGCTCTTCCTTACTTCCAAAGTTCTGGTCAGGCTCTCATCTGGTCCTGCCTTGACTGCTACAAAAGCTTCTGAGATGGACTCCCCATCAACCCTAGTGTCATCTCACCCTAGTTAATTCTCCACATGCCACCACAGTGGTCATTCTAAAATTCAAATGTTGGCAAGAATATGTAGAAACTGACTCACTCATATACTGCTGGTGATACAGTACAATGGTCTAGCCACTCTGGAAAATAATTTGGCAGTTTCAAAAAAACTAAACATACACTTACCATATGACCTAAAAATTATATTCCTGGGCATTTACCTGAGAGAAATGCAACCTAAATCCACATAAAAACTTATGTTATTATTAATCCATTTAGCAGTTGATAAGCTTTGAATTTTATATTTATTTCTCTTGTCTTGATAGCGGACATATTTGCTATTTAATAACGGATTAGAACAGACCATTATCACTGATAGCAATAACCACATTGGTTTCCCAAACCCCATTCTCCCTCTACCGGGTGATGCGATAAGAGCCATTTGGTTATATTTGCAATAATAAAAAAGAGGTTGTTGCTATGCAGAAGAGGACCCTGAAATTATGAATCTGAGAGCTGATACAGTAACTGCTATAGAGCTGCCCTCTCATCTCCTGAGAGAGGACAAATAACTTATCCCCCTAAGGTAAACAAGCCAAGTGGAATAGAAACAGATGGCTCTGGATTTCACCCCTTTGGAATGTGAGGAGCAAATGGACCTGGTAAAAGGAGACATACTTTATCTTCATTGCAACTCAATTTTCTTTACTCAGAAAGCCTGACCAAGTAAATATGGCAAAATAAGTAATTCAAAGAGTCCATTTTTAACATCAAAATATCAGACAAAACAGAACTCTGGGACATAGTCAAAGGTATACAGCAACCAAGAAAATGCTTAATCAAGTAAGAGGTAACTTAAAAGTAGTAGTAAAACTTTATGAGAAGCATTTTTAATTACCCATACTGCATTTCCCTCCCTGGTTTGGTGATAGTTTTGAAGACAGCACACCGCATTCCTAGCATCCAACCCTGGTCCCTGGTTCCAGAGGAAGCAGAGCTGACTTTATTCTCAAAGAATTGTGCTTCTCTGTTCTCACCTTTTGGGGGCCTACCTAGAAGAATGCTGCAAGGTGCTTGCCTTTGTTTTGATTACTTGGAACCAACTCAGAACAGAAAAGTGGCTGCACAGAGAGAGACAGTGCTCAAAAAAATCAGAAGACAAATGAACAACATGCTGCTGCCTGAGGCAGAAGATTACTGTCGAGGCAAACAATGCATGCACTGAAAACCTGGAAGGAAAAGCTAGGAAGAGTTCTCTGGGAAATTAGGATACTTAACAGTGCCTGAATATACTGAGGAATTTGGAAGCCATAGACTTTATTATTATTCTATCTTATCTTACTTTATTTCTTTTACTTTTCTATTCTATTCTACAATTCAAGAAAATCTATGTTGAACACTAACTGAACATAAGCTAAAGGAACAGAGACTTTAGAAACCACACATGACACAGAACACACACTTTATAAAAATTGTGTATAAAAAAATCACTAAATAAGCAAACAGCTACAGTCTACAGCAAACAACAAAAACAAACCCTCATAAGGAAAAATAATCTGTTTCCAGAGTTATCACATTTTAATATTCAAATATCTAATTTCTGACACAAATTACAAAACATGCAAATAAACAAGGAACTATTGCCCATTCACAAAAAAACTTACAGAAATTAATTCCTAAGTCCCTCAGGAAGCACAGACATTGGACTTACTAGACAGAGGAACTTTAAGTCAACTACTCAAATTGCTAAACTAAACAGCAAGCAAAGATTTGAATGAAACAAGCAAAATAATCTCTCAACAAACAGAAATAACAGTAAAGAGATATAAGTTATAAAAATAAACCAAACAGAAATAGTGAAGCTGGAAAGTACAATAACTGGCCCTGACTGGTGTGGCTCAATGTGTTGGGCATCATCTGGCAACCCAAAGGATTATAGGTTTGATTCCCAGTCAGGGCACATACCTGGGTTACAGGCCAGGTCGCCGGTTGGGGGCATGCAAGGGGCAACCAATTGCACATCAGTGTTTCTCTCCCTCACTTTCTCCCTTACTTCCCCTCTCTCTAAAAATAAATAAATAAAATCTTTTAGAAAAAGAAAGTGATAAAGAACTCACACAACTCTACTCCAGGAAGACAAACAATTCAATTAAAAAATGGGAAAAGGACCTGAACAGACACTTCTCCAAGGAGGACATACCAAGGGCCCAGAGACATATCAAAGGATGCTCAGCATCACTAGTCATCAGAGAGATGCAAATTAAAACCACAATGAGATACCACTTCATACCAGTCAGAGTGGCCATCATAAACAAATCAACAGAAAACAAGTGCTTCAAAGGCTATGGAGAAAAAGGGAGCTCTAGTACCTTGTTGGGAATGCAGACTGGTGCAGCCACTATGAAAAACTATGAAATTTCCTCCAGAAGTTTCTGTTTTCCACAGCTTCAATCCCCACTGGTTTTACAGCCAGATTATGGGGATTTATCTTCCTAGCACTGAAACCCTATGCTGGGGACCTGGTGTGGACCTGGGATCCCTTGGTCCTGATATCCTTCCTGAGTTTTATCTGCCACATGTGAGTGCAGGGCTAGATCATTTTGCATCTCAACCCCCCCAACTAATCTCAGTGTGGTTTCTTTAATTCCATAGCTGTAGGACTTCGATTCAATTCAATTTCTGGTGGTTCTGAACAGTGGTTGTACTATAGTTTAGCTGTAATTTTGATGTGGTTGTGCAAGGAGGTCAGCCATGTTTACCTACACTACAATCTTGACTGGAAGTCTGAAGTGAAAATTCACTAAAGGGTTACAATTAGATATTTGAACAAGCAGAATAAAAAAATGAGTGAAGTTAAAGATAGGTCAGTTGAAAGTATCCAGTTTGAGAACCATAAAGAAAAAGAACAAAGAAAATGAACAAAACATTAACAAAGATATTGTGGCACTGAAAATGCCCTAGATGAAATGGACTTAACTGATATAAATAGAGCCTTTCATCCAAAAGAAGCAAAATATACATTCTTTTCAAATGCACGTGGAATATTTTCAAAGATAGACCACATGATAGACCACAAAACAAGCCTCAACAAATTCAAGAAAATTGAAATCATATCAAGCATTTTCTCTGACCACAAGGGACTGAAACTAGAAACCAACCTCAAGGAAAAAAACCCAAAACACTCAAACTCATGGAGATTGAATAGCATGCTATTCAACAATGAATAGGCCAATGAGATTGGGAAGAACTCAGAAAGTTTCTGGAAACAAATGTAAATGAAATCACAACAATCCAAAACTTATGGGACACAGTGAAGGCAGTCATGTGAGGGAAGTTCATAGCGATACAGGCCTACCTAAAAAGATAGAAACATTTCAAATAAACAACCTAACCCTACACCTACAAGAATTCAAGGAACAACAACAAAGATAGCCCAGAGCAAATAGAAGGAAGGAAATAACCAAGATCAGAGCAGAATTAAATGACATAGGGACTAAAAGAACAATTCTAAGGATCAATAAATCCAAGGGCTGGTTCTTTGAAAAGATAAACAAAGGCTCATCAAGAAAAAAAAGAGGACCCAAATAAATACAATCAAAAATGAAAGAGGAGAGATGACAACTGATACCACAGAAATACAAAGGATTGTAAGAAATTAACAAAGAACAATATGCCAAGAAATTTGAAAACCTAGGTGAAATGGACAAATTTCTAGAAAAATATAATCTTCCAAAACTGAATGAAGAACAAACAGAAAGCTTGAACAGACCAATAACAGCTGATGAAATTGAAGCAGTAATCAAAAAGCTTCCAACACATAAAAGCCCAGGACCTGACAGTTTCACAGGAGAATTTTACAAAGCATTTAAGGAAGAGCTAACCCCCGCTCTTCACAGATGATTCCAAAAAAATTCAAGAAGATGGAGGGCTCCCAAATTCTTTTTTATGAAGCCAGCATCATCCTAATCCCAAAACCAGATAAGATATAATAAAGAAAAAAAACTTCAGGCCAATATCGCTGATGAACATATACGCTAAAGTCTTCAACAAAATATTGGCAAACCGCATCCAGCAATATGTTAAAAAAATCATACACCACAATCAAGTGGGATTCATCCCGGGGATGCAAGGATGGTACAATATTCAGAAATCAATAAATGTAATACATCACATAAACAAAAAAAAAAAGACAAAAATCACATGATCATATCAAAAGATGTAGAAAAAGCATTTGATAAGGTACAGCACCCATTTATGATCAAAACACTTAGCAAAGTGGGAATAGAGGGAGCAATTCCTCAACATAATAAAGGCCATAGATGAGAGACCTAGAGCCAACATCATACTCAATGGGCAAAAACTTAGAGCTTTCCCACTAAAATCAGGAACAAGACAAGGATGCCTACGTTCTCCACTCCTATTCAACATAGTATTGGAAGTCCTAGCCACAGCAATCAAACAACAAAAAGAAATAAAAGGCATCCAAACTGTCATTGTTTGCAGACGACATGATAGTGTACATAGAAAATCCTATAGACTCCCCCAAAAAACTATTTGACCTAATAAATGAATTTGGCAAAACAGTGGGATACAAAGTCAATATTCAGAAATCAAAGGCATTTTTGTACACCAACAATAAAATATCAGAAACAGAAATCAGGAAAAAAATCCCATTTGCTATAGCAACAAGAAAAATAAAATACCTAGGAATAAGCCTAACCAAGGAGGTAAAAGACTTGTACCCAGAAAACTACACAACACTGAAGAAAGAAATCAAGGAAGACACAAACAAATGGAAGCATATACCATGCTCGTGGATTGGAAGAATTAACATATTAAGATGTCCATACTACCCACAGCGATTTATAGATTCAATGCAATCCCTATTAAAGTACCAATGACATATTTCAGATATAGAACAAACATTTCAGAATTTATACAGAACCATAAACAACCCCGAATAGCTGCAGGAATTTTGAGAAAGAACAAAGTAGGAGGGATCACAGTACCTGATATCAAACTATATTACAAGGCCACTGTAATCAAAACAGCCTGGTATTGGCATAAGAACAGACACATAGACCAATGGAACAGAACAGAGAGCCCAGAAATAAACCCAAGTCTCTATGGTCAATTAATATTTGACAAAGGGGGAAGAAGCATAAATTGGAGCAAAAATAGCCTCTTCAACAAATGGTGTTGGGAGATCTGGACAGCTAGCTACATGCAAAAAAAATGAAACTCAATCACCAACTTACACCATACACAAAAATAAATTCAAGGTGGATAAAAGACTTAAATATACGTCACGACACCATAAAAGTCCTAGAGGAAAACATCGGCAGGAAAATCTCAGACATTTTATGGACCAACATCTTCACTGATATGTCCCCTAAAGCAAGGGACATAAAGGAAAGAGTAAACAAATGGGACTTCATCAAATTAAAAAGCTTCTGCACGGCTAAAGAAAACAGCATTAAAATGAAAAGAGAACCAACTATATGGGAAAACATTCTTGCCAATGATACCTGGGACAACGGCTTGTCTCCAAAATATATAAAAAACTCATACAACTCCAGTCCAGGAAGACAAAAAATAATTTAAAAATGGGCAAAAGACTTGAACAGACACTCTTCCAAGGAGGACATACAGAGGGCCCAGAGACATATGAAAAGATGATCAGCATCACTAGCCATCAGAGAGATGCAAATTAAAACCACAATGAGATACCACTTGACACCGGCCAGAATGGCCATCATAAACAAATCAACAGACAAGTGTTGGAGAGGATGTGGAAAAAAGGGAACCCTAGTGCACTGTTGGTGGGAATGCAGATTGGTGTAGCCACTGTGGAAAATAGTATGGAATTTCCTCAGAAAACTAAAAATGGAACTGCCTTTTGACCCAGCAATTCCACTGCTGGGATTATATCCTAAGAGCCCTGAAACACCAATCCAAAAGAACCTATGCACCCCAATGTTCATAGCAGCACAATTTACAATAGCCAAGTGCTGGAAGCAACCTAAGTGCCCATCAGTAAATGAGTGGATCAAAAACTAATGATACATTTACACAATGGAATTCTACGCAGCAGAGAGAAAAAAGGAGCTCCTACCCTTTGCAACAGCATGGATGGAACTGGAGAGCATTATGCTAAGTGAGGTAAGCCAGGCGGTGAGGTACAAATACCATATGATCTCACCTTTAACTGGAACATGATCAACAAAAGAAGAAAGCAAACAAAATATAACCAGAGACACAGAAATTAAGAACAATTTGCCAGTAACCAGAGGGAAGGTGGGAGGGTACAGTGGGGGAAGGGTTTTCAGGAACTACTACAAAGGACACATGGACAAAACCAAGGGGGAGGGTGAAAGCAAGGGAGGGAGGTGGGTTTGCCTGCGGTCGGGGGGCAGTGGTGGGGGGGGGGGAAATGCGGACAACTGTAATTGAGCAATAATAAAATAATTTTTAAAAAAGAAAATAAAAAAGAAAATGAACAAAGCTCAAGATACAGATGGAAACCACCAAGTATATCAACATATGCATTCTAGGAGTCCCAGAAAGAGAAGAGAGAAAGGAGCAGAAATAGTATTTTTAAAAATGGCCGAGAACTTCCCAAATTTGATAAAAGACAAAAATACACAACTCAAAGAAGTTCAAGATTCTAAAAAGGATAAACACAAAGAAATCCACAGCAAGACACATTATAAACAAATTATCAAAAGACAAAAACAGTCCTGTCCAGGGTGGCTCAATTGGTTGGAGCACTGTCCAGCAGACCAGAAGCGTGTGGGTTTGACTCCTGTCAGGGCACCTTCCTAGGTTGTGGGTTCAGTCCCTGGTCAGGGCATGTAGGAGAGGCAACCTATGGTAGTTTCTCTGCCTCTGTTTCCTTCTCTGAAATCAATAAGCACATCCTTGAATGAGTATTAAAAAAGACAAAGACAAAAAGAGAATCTTGACAGCTGTGACAGATTATCACATACAACAGAACATCAATATCATTAAAATCTGATATCTCATGAGAAACCATGGAGGCAAAAAGGCAGTGAGATGACATAATCAAAATGCCAAAAGAAGAAGACTGTCTAAAAAGAATTCTGTATCTGGCAAAAATATCCTCCAAAAAATGAAGGAGAAAATAAGATAACCCAGATAAACAAACGCTGAGGGAGTTTTCATTAGTAGGCCTGTTCTATAAGGAATGCTAAAGGGAGTACTTCAGGCAGAAATAAAGGAACACTACATAGCAACTTGAAGCAATAAAAAGAAATAAAAAACTCACATAAATCAAACAACGTAGGTAAATATAAAAGCCAGTATTCTTGTATTTTGGTTATAGCTCTTTTTGTTTCTTATATGACTTAAAAGACAAAAGCATAAAACAATAATTATAAATCTTTTGGGTTGGCTGTTGGGAATCATCCTGCCTGGTTTCAGAAGCTGTAACCCCCCATGGCTAAGGCTGAGTAAAAAGACCTTGGGACCATAAGCCACTAAGGAGATAAAACTTATGTCCTGGCAGGAGCTCAGCCTCTGCCCCCTTTACTTCACCCTGCTTGGCCCCTGGAGGATGGCTGGAAAGTCAATGATGAGTAAGATTCCTCAAGGGAGGGAGGACGACCTAAGAGAGGCATGGTCGCAAAGGGGCCCTCAGGGAAGGACCTGGGGGGCTATAGTAAAGGGGGTGATGAACCTTCACCCCTCAGCTTTGACATAGCCTGAGTCCTCATTCTGTCTGTGAGAAGTCTCCTAATCTCTTGGCTGCCTTACTTCCCCGCCTGACTTAAGCCTGAAACAATGCCGGAGGGTGGTGAAGCCCTGTGCTGGAAAGGGCGGTTCCCCGAGGCAATCGAGGCAATGGGGCCTAAGAAAGAATGCATAAAATCCTGTGAAACCTGCTTTGCTAAGAATGCCCTCAATTTAAATGTTAAGAGTCCAAGCATAAAATGAGTTTGTTTCCCAAAGTTTTATGGCCCTTTGGTGTCACTCTATCTATCTGATCTTGACTCAGAATAAGCCCTTATAGTTCTTTGAATGTTACGTATTTCTTGATTATTACTGCCTGACAATGATTGATGAGCTTTACATATACACCCTGTATTCCTGTGCAAACTAAACCCAATAAACGTCCATTGAGAAGGAGGCTCAAGACCTTTCTCCTCTGAGAGAGAGAGAGATTGGCTATCTTTCCTCCCCAAGCAAACTATGTCTTGGTAGACTTATTCTCATCTGCAGTGACCGGGGGGCTCTGTGAGCAGAGACCACAACAGTTGGCCAAAAAGTCCATTTAGTTTTTTCCGTAAAATAAAAGACACATTTTTCATTTCCACCAATAACTTTATTTGAACATTTTGAGTATCTCGGCTATCTCCCATGTGATATAACATTGATTGTTCTCAAAAAATGTCTTGATTTGATTACTATCAACTTGAACTGGTCTACCCAACCCTTGAGCATCATCAAGCAAGAAATCTCCAGCACAAAACTTGGCAAACCACTTTTGAGACCAATCACTCACAGCACCTTCTCCACACACTGCACAAATCTTTCTTTGCATTTCAGTTGCAATTTTACCTTTCTTGAAATAATAAAGTATAATATGCCGAGAATGTATTTTCAATATTAAAATGGCTACACAAAAATTCACCAATTTTGACCAGTTTTTTTTAATGCATGCTGAAATGACAACTGTCACAATACAATCTAACAAAATTGT
>VMDR010029913.1:0-12561 GCA_007922815.1 Macrotus californicus
CAGGGGGAGGTTAAGAATAGTATAGGAAATGTAGAAGCCAAAGAACTTATATATATATGACCCATGGACATTAACTAAAGAAGGGGAATGTGGGTGGGAAGGGGTGTGCAGGGTGGAGGGGAATATAGGGGGGGGAAATGGGACAACTGTAATGGCATAATCAATAAAATATATTAAAAAAAAAAGAAATGAGACCTCTCCTGACTGAAAGATAGTTATTTAGTAAACACTTTTTTTACTTCAACTCTTTATTTTGATAAATGTTCTAGTATGGTGTAGAAAGATTTCTTCCTTTGGGAATAAATTTCTTTTTGATGATTCAATATCTTGCGGTGTCTCACATTCCAGTCCCCATTGAATAAGACTGCACATGAGAAAGATGTAGGCCAATGCATACTGACAGCAAAAGGTTCCTTTAAAAAAAAGTTTACTCACCAAACTGGTGATTGCCAGAGGGTGAGGGGGTTAGGGAACTGAGTGGAACAGGTAAAGGGGTTGAGAAGTACAGGTTGATATTTATAAAATAATAACAGGGATGTAAAGTACAGCGTAACATTGTAACAACTAAGTATGGTGCCAGGTGGGCCCTCAGCACTTCTGGCAGAACACTTTGTGAACTATGTGATTGTCTGGCCACCATGCTGTACAACGGAAACTAACACAAAATAACACTGAATGTAAAAAAAAGTTCAACATTAAAAAAAAAGAAGCTAAAAAAAGCTTATTCACTAAATCCCTTCTGATCTGTGTGTGTGGGTGTACTGCTCTTCTTTTGACAAGATACTTTTTAAAATAATAGCTAATTAGGGATTCTGACCTGTCTGATACTTGTTTGTAATCTACAGCACTCATCTTGTTTGTGAGGCTCTAATGTCTTGATGATGTGCGTCTGCAAGCTGAAGACTTGTCTTAGAGAGGCTTCCACACTTGTACACCAAGGAAAATTAGGGGATTTGCCGAGTTCCGAGCTTGACGTGGCCTTCTTTTCCCAACTGATTGAAAGAAACAAACAAAAATATACTTCTTAAGAACACATACAATATTCTGAAGTCTTAGTTTGACTACATAAAAAATAAAAGTTAGTCATATTTATTTCCACATAATTTCTCTTAAGCTTTCACAGTGCCAAAATCAACTGTTACACGTAAGTCAAAAGCACTATACAATGAATTTTGTTTCAATAGGGCCAAAACATTTCTGTTAAGCTCTAAAAAATACCCCCCTGTGGTGAGGCGGAAATGAAGATGAGAGGCGAACTTAAGTCTACTGACAAATATAGAAAGTGTTTCACGTACCAGATGAGTGTGTCCGTGTTTTTCCGTTTCCATTTGGATCCTTTTCAGTGTGATCGCTTATTTTCAGGTTGGCTTTTTAGAAGGAAGATGAAAAGGCTTCAGGAAATGATGTGAAAGGTTAAGAAGATGGATGAGAATTGTAGGTCGAGCCGTCATGAAGGAAAACGTAGCCTCATAACTTTACATTCAAGGTATTTCTTAGAAAAATTAGATATCCGTACTTCTGCTAAATCTATATCCATGAACCCTATGGAAGTTGATTAGTTATGCCAGAGTGTAAAGGACGGAAAGAGAGAATGTGAAAGCTGGAGTCTCACAGCATGGGGGGAGGCAGTATAACCAAATAATGAAGTGAGAAGAGGCTCCCAAATCAGCTGACAAACACAAAGCCTTGGAGTCCTAGGGTAGAAGGATGTATGAACTAGAACAAGGAGGCAATTGGATCATATTATTGACTTTGAACCCAAAGAACTTACCAGAGCTGAATTACACACTCTTCAAAAAAATAGTGTTGAAGAAAGAAACCCTATGAATCTGAATAAACATTAATTATTTTCCTAATATTTTGTGGAGTCTAAGATATTCTAGAAAGTTTCATATTCTTGTAAACCCTTTATGAAACAAGTCACAATGAAGTAGTCAGCCTCAACAGTGTCTGTAAGTCTGACGGCACAAGGGCACCAGGACAGGTGAGGGCAAGGAGCACCACCT
Organism: Macrotus californicus; assembly: GCA_007922815.1. Classification (NCBI taxonomy): domain Eukaryota; kingdom Metazoa; phylum Chordata; class Mammalia; order Chiroptera; family Phyllostomidae; genus Macrotus; species Macrotus californicus. Next base: position 2,007 of record VMDR010029913.1, read on the forward strand.
CACTGTTGAGATGTTGCCTGCTTTTCTTTGATCATGCCGGTCCTACCCCCTTCTGACTCCTGATTCTAGGTTCCCCTTGGCTTCCACTCCAATTTCTGAACTGTGTTAAGTATTTGTTCATATTTGGCTGAATCAGGGCTCTCTGTCAAGACCTCAGCTCACATTCATTCCTTAAACTCTTCCACTGCAGACTGCTTCAGTGACCCTCTCAGGCCTTCCCATCCCCAGCATGGCTGTAGCCTATGTAGATGCAGCCTCAGATGAGCACTGTTGCCCCTGGAAAAAGGGAAGTCCAGGAGCTACGATTTTCATTTTCTAAGGATGCAGATGTTTACAGTGGACCTTTTCCCCCTTCTTGCCCAAATTCCCTCCATCACATGGAATTGGTCCTATACACTGATCTGTCATCAACTAAACATGATCTTTCTCCACTGACGTGAAAGAGAAGACTGTCCAGGCCATTTCCCTTTTGTTACCCTTTTTTCCCCTCTTCCTCTCTATCCTCTTTTCCCTCAGAAGTCTTTGCTGGCTCCTCCCATGAGCTAAGCTCTGTGCTAGGGGTTGGAATTATAAAGACACAGTCTCTGTTCTATAAACTCATATTCTAGTGCCTTCTGCCTTGAAGAAATAAAACCAAGACTACATGTTCAAAGACTTGTTCAACAACTTTTGGTTTTTGCTGTTGTTTAGTATGGGGAGGAATATAAGTTCATTTGTTCTTTATCCCATGCTGAAACCTTAATTAAAGGCATTTTTAAAAAACTAGTGGGAAAAAGTGTGTCTTAGAGAGTTTTAACTTCACCAGCCCAACCTGACGTCTCCAGAAAATGTCTTCTTATCTCCACTATGCATGTTTTATGTAAATTTTTTATTTTCAAATTGTTATAGATAACAGGATGTTGCAAAAGTAGCTCATGGAATCCCTCGAACCAAGACTCTCCCAATGGTGACATTTTATATGACTGTGGAACAATATAAAAACTAGGGAATTGAATGTGGTACAATAATGTTAGGTAGACTACAGATCCCATTCAGTTTTCACCAGTTTTTACATGCCCCCATTTGTACGTATGCATGTGTGTAGTTCTGTGTAATTTCATTTCTCATCTGGGCTGTGTAACCAGCACAACAGTCAGGTTACAGAACTGCTCCATCACTACAAAAGGAACTCCCACATGTATCTCTTAGGGTCACATCTCCCTAACCCATCCCTGGCTCCTGGCAACCACTAATCTGCTCTGCATTGCTAAAGTTTTACCATTTGAGGATGATTATAAATAGAATCATATAGTATATAAGCTTTTTAGATTGCCTTTTATCACTAAGCATAATACCCTTAAGATCTTCCACGTTGTTGCATATATCAATAATTTGTTCCTTTTTATTGCTGAGTAGTGTTGGGGACCATTTGGTGTGGTGTCGGAGACTATAGTCCCTCAAGAGCAGGCCTTGAAAGAGGCCAGTAAGTCTCACTGGAAAGCCAGGAAACGCAGGTGGCAGGCACAACCCAACACTAACACCAAGGGTTCCCGTGGGCAATCAGGCCTGATAAATACATTGTATCCTTTGAAGCTTGCTTTGCTTTGGTATAGCCCTGTTGGTTTAAACCAGATGATTAAGTTTAAAGCATAAGGAGTGAACTCCTTGAGTCCTGATATACGCCTTTACAACCATCTGGCGTCAGCATGTCTCACAGACCCTGAAGCAGATTTCTGTGTTCCTTCCGTTGTTATCTGTAGATAATCCCCATTGACATTGATTGATGAGCTATGCATGCATACTGTATACCCCTGCACCTTATGATCCTAATAAAAGCCATTTTGGAGAAGAACTCGGGGCATTCCCCACTAGAGGGAATCACCACCCTCTTTCCCACCAGAACAACAAGATTGTGTCCGGGATGACTTATTCTCATCCAGGGCGACTGGGAGAGCTCCATGGGATGGTGCATCCCACAGAGTAATATGCCATTAGATGAATATACCAGAGTTTGTTCAGCCATTCACCCACTAAAGGATATTTGTGTTGTATCCAGGTTTTATTTACTAATATGAATAAAGTTGCTATAAACATTCATGTAGAGGTTTCTGTGTAAACATAAGTTTTCATTTTTTTTCTGGGATAAACATCCAAGAGTACAATTGCTGAGTATGATAAGTGAATGTTTAGTTTTAAAAGAAACTGCCTGTTTATTAGCTTTTTAAAAAGTTTTATTTAGGTGTAACTGACATACAATAAACTGCATATATTGAATGTGTACAATTTTATGTTTTAATAAAAGTATATACCCTGAAACCATCACCATAATAAAGATAATGAATGTATCCTTTACTCACAAAAGTTTCCTCATGGCCCTTGGTAATCCCTTCCTCCTGCCCCAAACTGCCCTCCAACCCATGCTGAGAAAACCACTGATCTGCTTTCTGTCACAATAGTTTTCATTTTGTAGAATTTTATATAAATGAAAACATGCTCTTCGGGGTGGGGGGTGTTGTCTGGCTTCTCCCACTCAGCATAATTATTCTGATATTCATTGATGTTGTTGTATATATCAATAATTAATTTCTTTTTATTGCCAGGTAGTATTCCATTTATGGATACAACTCAATTTGTTTACCCACTCTTCCATTGGTGAACATATGGGTGGTTTGCAGTTTTTGGTTACTGCAACTAAAGCTGTCATGAACTCTGTGAATGTACATCTGCTTTTATTTCTCTAGGGTATAAATGCCTAAGAATGGAATGGTTGGGTTAAGTGGTAGATGTGCATTTAACTTTTTAAGAAACTGCCAAACTGTCTTTGCAAAGTCATGATATCATTTATGAGAGTTCCGCTTGTTCTACATCATCGCCAACACTTGGTTTAGTCAGTCTTTCTACCTGTAGACATCCTAGGAGGTGTGGTGTTTCATTGTGGTTTTAATTTCCATTTCCCTAATGACTACTGGTGTTGAGCGTCTTTTTATGTGCTTATTTCCCATCTATATATCTTCTCTGGTGAAATATGCCAATTCAAATATTTACCCTTTTAAACTGGGTTGCTATCATGAAGTTTTAAGAGTTTCCCAAGTATCCCTCCAATAAAAGTTCTTCCCAAACTCATTTTTATTTTATATCTTTATTAGCAGATTAATTTTCTGTTACTTTAAGGCAAAACAGCCTTCACTAGTTCTGACACCACTTTGTGAAGTTAAGAGACATAGAGTTGTGGCAACCCAGGAAGTGAGGTGGCAACAGATCTTGGCAAAAGGTAAGTTCAACAAGACGTCTTCTTTGAAGAGGAAATACCTGAGGGAAAGTATTTTTCCTGCTGACTCCACCTGCTTTCTTGATCCCTCTTTTTTTTGTTTGTTTGTTTGTTTGTTTTAGGCTCCAAATTCTTCTTCTTGTATTCAGCCTCAGCTCCTCAGGCTTCTTTCACCTCATTCTCTACAATATTTCTTTAGCACCTACCAGGTGCCAGAAGCTATGCTAAGGACTATGCTAAGGACCATGCTAAGGACTGCGAAGAAACTGATGAAAAGAGCACCATCCATGCCTTTGAAGTGCTCTTATTTTGATGCTGGTGACAGGGATGTGCAAAAAAACCCAAACAAACAAACAAACAAACAAAAACATTGCACAGCAGACTATGATAAATCCAGTAACAGGGGCATCAACAACATGTATGACAACAGAGAAGAGAGCATCATTCTGGGTTGAGAAGGGTGGCAGTGAGGGGTGCAGAGATATTGAAGGTTTCCCAGAGGAGGTGGCAGGTGAGCTGGGCTTGGAAAAGTGGATAGGATCCTAACAAGTGAAGAGAAGGGAGAGAAGGTGCTCTGGCAGAGAAAACAATGAGAGAAGGTATGGAATGAGAAACTACAGAGTCTGCTAGGGGAATATCACTTGTTGTTCCCAGAATTTAGAGTTTATAGGAGGAACTGGGGTGGGCGGAGGTTGCTATGGCTGGGAAGTTAAGTGAGGGCTGATGACGGAGATGGTGGAATATTTAGGATGCCCAGCAATGGAGCCACAGGTGTCTCTAAACAGGACTTCACACTTCAGTCATCTTTTTCCTGTTCATCTCTTTCAATCTCATCCAAACTAAAATAATACATGTGAATTTAAAGTAACATTTCATCTGCTATTTTACTTCAATATTAGACATAATATCACTTCATTACAATTTGTACTGTGATCTTTTATTCTTCATAAGGTTTTCTGAAAGCTAAAGGAATATATGTAATGTGTAGAAACTTGAAAAATATTTTTTAAATCATGATGACAGAAACTGCCCATAATTCTTCCTCTCAGAGATAACTGCCACACATTGAAATCTTTCTTGCAAGTTTCACCAGGGCAAGGTTAATCACCTCCATTCATGGTCTTTGTTATTATTGTTGGATTTCCTGAATTTTACCTGTGCCCTCAAGCCAAGAGAATGCTTTCATGGCCCTTGATCTGAACTCCTCTTCCGGCATTTAGCCCTGCTGCCATGCATTATAGTCTCTTGTGGACTTACTCATCCTAGATTGTGAAATCCTTAATGTGTGGGTCTTTGTCTTGTCTTTATAATCTCATCACTATCCCTTACCATCAGCTAAGATCCAACACAGTATCTCACACATAGTGGGGACTCAAGTAAATGTTGTGTGGACAGAAGGAAGGATGAATGGATAAATGAATGAATATTTTATCCTCACCTAAGGGTATTTTTTCATTGCTTTTAGAGAGAGAGTAACAGAGAAAGAGAGAGAGGGAGAGGGAAAGGGAGAGGAAGAAGGAGAGGAACATCAATGCAAGAGAGAAGGAGTGATCAGTTGCCTCTGGCACATGCCTGGACCAGGAATTGTACCTATATCCTAGGTGTATTCCCTGACCAAGAATCAAAATGTAACCTTTTGGTATGTGGGACAATGTTCCAACCGAGCCACACTGGCCAGGTATGAATATTTTAATTTTATTATATAGGTCAGTGTTTTTCCAAGTTCTTCTGAGCTCTGGGTTCAATGAAGGGCCTCGAGTTTAACATGTGGGAATTTAAGGGACTTTCCAAGACTCTGGCAGCTCCAACTCTCCCATCCCCATCCCTCTTCAACCAGATCACTTCCACTTTTATCTGTGCTATATAGTTGCACTCCACATAAAATTTTATTTTTTTAATGTATTCTTCTGCTACAGATAAAAGGTTTTAAAACTACTGATGTAGAAACTGATTTGCTGATGTAATTCCTTGAAAAAGGAAAAAATAAAAAGAATGAATAGGTGTAAATCACTGACCCATTTTTAGACTAGGCTCCCCAAAGTTGAAAAGAGGGCTAACACAGAGCAGTGATGCAAAGGCTAGTTAATGACTAGAGGTGAGACAGACGTGCCAGGATCACTGTAAGACATAAGTGGACTTCCTGCTGGTAAATGCCAGTATGTTTATGAGAAAAGGACTATTCTCCCAATATACTACACAATGTCTTTTATATTCTGAGAGAAACTAACAAATTGGTAGTGGTTAAAAAGATCCTTTAGTCTTCCATACATAATTTAACAAAGGGATGGAGTCAGATTAAAGAACTATGAAAGCCTATCAAGTCTGTGTGTGCATCAAAATATTTTGAGCAGAGAATCTAAGCTTTTTTTCCTAAACACCTGAATGGAAGAGGTCATAGGTCAGTAAAAACGTTGACAATGGCCCTTAGACTTAGGAGTCTGGCGAAGTCAATTAAACATATCTGAGCATCAGTTTTCTCATCTGTAAAGTGGTGATAGTAATACCTGTCCCAATTATCAGTCATATCTATCCCAATACATGTTGTAAGTTATGGAGGATAATGAAGGTGAAAGTGCTTTGTGAACCCCCAAATGCCATACAAATGCAAGGTGCTGTCACTTCTGCTCTGGCAGAATCTTCTTGTTCTGGGCCTATTTCTGACAGTGTCACTTCTTACTTGTTCTCCTTCTCTCTCTTTTTGCCTTCAATTCTAGGGAGTCAGTCCACTCCTGTGCAGATCCATATAACATGTGAAGAAGCAGGAGCACACAACCTGTAACAAGTAGGAAAAACTCAGTGAATGGAGACAGGCCCATAAACAACAGATGATGGTATTAGCAGACAAGGACTTTAAAATAGCTAATATAAATATGCTCAAAGAGCTAGTGGAAAACGAATGTCATGAAGAGAGAAATTGAAGATACAGTAAAGAACTAAATGGAACTTTGTGGGGTTGAAAAATACAACATCTGAAATGAAATGATTATGATTTCATGTGATTATTAGTAGATTAGACATTACAAAATAGAAGGTCAGTGAACTTAAAACTTTCCAAACAAACTTTCCTAACTGAAGCACAGAGAGACAAAAACACAGGAAAAAAATTCAGCCAAGTCTTAGTGATCTGTCTGATGGTATCAAGCTGTTTAACATTCTTGTAATTATAGTTCCAGAGGCAAAGGCAGAAAATCATTGAAGAAATAATGGACAAATATATTTCAAATTTGATGAAAACTACAAACCCACGGACAGAAGGAGCTCAACAAGCAACAAGATAGAATAAACACAAAGTAAACTAGTAGATCATATCCTAGTCAAATTTCTGAAAACCAGTGATACTCTATTATAGACACCTTTTAATTTTCTTTTTAAATAACAGTGAACATAGAAGACTTCTATTTTCTGAGCAGCCCCCACCACGTACCCTCCTCCTCAGGATTAAACCAGAACAATATTATCTAGATCCTCAGGAGTATCAATAAGAGTTGTAATGTACCAGGCAGTTAGCAGGTGCCAGGCTAACCGCCTAATACATCTATTCTTTACAATAATCCAGTGAGGTGGGAGCTATTATTACCCATTTTATTGGTGAAGAAACAAAGGTATAGAGAGGTTCCTTTGTTCAAATCACACAACTTGTGCTGTGGAGCCAAGGCTCAAAACCAAGTGGTGTGACCCCAGAGCCCGCCACACTTAACGACACTCTAGACCAGCACCAGGAAGGCCCTCACCCAAGCTGGGGAAAGGTGAAAAGAAATGCTGTTTGTAATTCTAGAGTATGTATCAACCACCAAATGGCTTCTTATTAAATCACAGCTTTTAGCTACTGCCCTCAAACCATTACCACCTCTTTCCAACTCGGAAAAAAAAAGGGCTGTGCAATGCTTACTTATAGGGAATCTATCCATGTGGTAATGTCTTATGTGGCTCAGCTCTGTTCTGAAAACAGACAGATGCGTGTTCAGCATGCAGGAGACATCCACAGATCAGTCTCCCGTGGGGAATCAGGCATGCATTGTTCCTAGGCCGCTTTGAAACTTGCTCTTGCTAAAAACTCCCTCACCTGGGATCAAGACAGCAGAGGTTTACTTTGATTTGCACTAGACTTCCAAAGTAGGTGTGTAACCAGCTAAGCTGCCTCTCCCCTTTGTATTTTATCTTTGAAGTGATTAGCAACATTCTTTCCTTTGTTATCTATAATTGGTAGCCACCTAAAGCAAACTTGTTCATAGTAAATGAGGACCATCCTTGATGTAATGGACCTAGAATATCAGTAAAAGCCTGTCCAGGCAGGAGCCAGGGCCCTCTCTCTCACTGAGAGAGTGGCCACACCATCCCTTTTTCTCCACTGGATTCCTTTAGTCTGTGTGAATTTGTTCGTTGTTCATCATTTGTCTGGAGATATAGGACAATCATCCACAACACACAGTCCCGCGGGATGGGACCGCATCACTTACTCACTATGATTAGATCTCAAGACTGAAAAATGAATCATCTACAGTTTGAAAAGCAATGAACTGTAAGCCACAAGACACTGATTATCAGCTCTGTGACCTCAAGCAAGTTACTTCTCTGGGTCTCAATTTTCATATGAAAAAATTAGAAAAAATAATAACTAATTATAAGTAATATGTAAGAAAACAAAAGTGGAGTGGTTTGTAAACTGAAATGTAATATACAAACTTGAGGGGAATTTGCATATTTATTTAGGAAGAACCCACTGTTGGGGGGACGCTGGGCCAGGAAGAGGAGGGCAAAGGGGAAAATTGGGACAACGGCAATAGAATAAAAATAACAATTAAAAAATAAAAAATAAAAAATTGAGTTATATCACTTAATATTAATTAAAAATTTAAGCAGCAAGATCTGATCATTTACTTTATTTCTTGTGACTGATGACTTATATAATACCTTTTACATCTGAACATTAATTTTGATATATATATTTACTTTCTTTGGGGGTAAAGTTTATTTATTTTTATTTTTTTAATTTAATTTATTTTTAGAGGGGAAGGAGGGGAAAAAACAGAGGGAGAGAAACATCAATGTGTGGTTGCCACTCACACGCCCCTCACCAGGGACCTGGCTCACAACCCAGGCATGTGGCCTGATTGGGAATCAAACTGGCAACCCCCTGGTTCACAAGCCAGCACTCAAGCCACCGAGCCACACCAGCCAGGGCTGGAGGTAAAGTTTAAAGAGGTCACAGGAACCTCAAACTATTGTCCCTTATATGAGGCAACAGAGGCTTGTATACCTTAAAAAGAAGTCTTTAGAAGCTTGTGCATGCATTGTAACATTGTATATCAAAACCTTAAAAATGCATACCCCTTAACCCAACAATTCCACTTCTCAGAATTCACCTTATGAATGAATATTTATTTATCTGACACTGTTTTTAATAATGAAAATTTTGAAGCAACCAACTAAATAATAATATTCATTTGATAAAATACTCCATGGATAATAAAAGCCATTCTGAAAAAACATGGCTTATTATTAATCTGGGAAATTCAAACATAAAAAAGTAAAGTTTAAGAAGGAAGCTACAAAAAGAGAATACCATATAATCCAGCAATCCCACATCTGAATATATACCCCCCCAACAACGAAAGCAGAATGTTGAAGAGGTATTTGTATAACTATATTTATAGCTGCATTATTAACAATAGCCAAAAGATAGCAGCCACCCAAGCATCCATGAGCAGATGAATAGATAAATAAATGTGGTATGTACATAGAATGGAGTATTATTCAGCCTTCAAAAGGAAAGAAATCTTAGCACATGCTACAATACAAATGAGCCTTGAGAACATTATATTACATGAAATAAGGCAGTCACAAAAAGACAAGTAGTATGTGATTCAATTTATAAGAAGCACCTACAGTAGTTAAATTCACAAAGGCGAATTACGGTGATGTTTGACAGAGGCTGGGTGGAGGGCGTGAGGACTTGCTGTCCAATGATTACAGAGTTTCAGTTTTGCCAGATGCAGAGTTCTGGGAACTGGTCACACAACAATGTGAACGTACTTAACACCAAAGAACTGTACACTTAAAAATGGCTAAGATGGCAAAGTTTGTTATGTATTTTACCACAATTAAATATTTAATTTTTTACATTTTATTTATTTATTTTTAGAGAGAAAGGAAGAGAAGGAGAAAGAGAGGGAGAGAAACATCAATGCATGCATGAGAAATGCATCTACTGGTTGCCTCTTTCATGTCCCCAACTGGAGACCTGGCCCATAACCCAGGCATGTGCCGTGACCGGAAACCAAACTGGTGACTTTTTGGTTTGCAGGCCAATGCTCAATCCATTGAGCCACAGAAGCCAGGGCCACAGTTAAATATTTTTAAAAGACATATGGAAGTAGTGCTTCAGGCAAAAAACAGCAACTATGTTTCTAAAATACGCAAGGACAGGAGAACATGGCACATTCTGGGAACTGCATGTGACTTATATTCCTGGATGGATCTGACAATATAGGACCTCATACACCATGTTTCAGAATTTAGACATTAGCCCTGACCAATGTGGCTCGGTTGGTTGGGTGTTCTCCCTCAAAGCGAAAGGTCTCCAGTTCGATTCCTCATCAGGACACATGCCTGTGTTGCAGGTTCATTCCCCAACGGTGCATGTATGAGAGGCAACTGATCGATGTTTCTCTTTCTCACATCAATGTTTCTCTCCCTCCCTTATCCTCTCTCTAAAAATAAATAAATAAAGTATTAAAAAATAAAAGGAATTTGGACTTTATCTAGAAAAGGAATTTGAGTTGATTTGCTTAAGATTGCTTATTGAGTCAAGAGCAGAATGTTGACAGGATCATTCAGAGCTCTTGATTCCCAGGCTAGAGAATGTATATTTGTATACAAGGGGGGACCAAAACATTCCAGAATTCTCTTCTGGAGGGCGGGCCCCTTGTAGTACCGACTTGCTCCATTAGGTGGGTGTTCTAGAAACTCATCTGCATGTGAGAGGCTGTGTTCAGCTTCAGTGAATTCTTCTGAAGACTCTTTCAACACATTTGTCATTTCACCATTGGTGGTTTACAAGCACATCTGCCCACACCGCGCTGAGTGTTCAGCAGTTTTTGACCAAAAATGGCATGACCCCTGTTCCCCACCCTCCCTATTCACCTGATCTTGCCCCTAGTGGAAGAGGTGAAACAAAAAATGGGAGAAACTAACCAAAAAAAGCATCAAAATTGACAAGTTCAAAAGTTATTTTGAGCAGTGAAAAAAAGCCTCGATAGGTGTATTGCATCAAATGAGCAGTATTTTCAAGGTGACTAAAGTTTAAAC
>VMDR010029914.1:0-12562 GCA_007922815.1 Macrotus californicus
CCAGTAATGGCACCTTTTATGGGCTGAACTGCATCCTCCCAAAATTCATGTTAAAGTTCTAACTACCATTACTTCAGATGTGACTATATTTAGAGTTAGGGCCTTCAAAGAAGTAAGTAAGGTAAAATAAGGTCATATGGTTGGGTCCTAATCCAAAGTGACTTGCATTCTTACAAGGAGAGAAGGCTGGCCGCAGACATGTACACGCACAGAGGAAAGACTGCGAGGAGACACAGTGAGAAGGCGGCCATCTGCAAGCCAAGGAGAGAGGCCTCGGGAGAAACCAAATCTCCCGACACCTTGATCTTGACCTTCTGGTCTCTAGAATTGCAGGAAAATAAATCTGTTGTTTAAGCCACCACATGTGTGATATGTTGTTATTGCAGCCCTAGCACACTAATATAGCACCTGACAGTTCTGGGTGGGGTCAGGAGGAAGCTGTCACAGAAGCCCATCAAACAGAGAGGCAGCAGGAGGCAGGGGCACGAACACTGTCCTGAGAGCAGGAGACATGGCCTTTGGCCCCTCTTTGGCTGTGGAGTCACTGAATCCCCTCCAGCAAGTCCCTTCCTCTCTCTGGACATGGGTTTACTCCTCTGTGAAATGAGGGGCGAAGTTTAGAAGAGTGTTCCCCAAAATATATTTCATGGAGTATTGATCCCTCCAGACACTTCTCAGAAAAGGGGGAACCCAGACATATCTGGGGACACCACACGAGCCTTCCTCTTGGGGATTCAGAACATAGAGCCACACATTGGAGGACCTGAGAGGTCCTGCAGCCAAAAGGTGTTTTATGTAGACTTCACCTGACTTATTTAGCCACAAAACCCCATTTCCACACACACTTACTAGTCCTACATCTCCCAAGAACCCATTTTGGGCGACTTAGGTCCAAGTGCCTCATCTCTTTGTCTGTCAACTCCAACATTTAGTGACCAAATAAATAAAGTATTTAAAAATCCCAAGTGTGACATCTTCAGAGGTTAGGGTTAGACCTGCGACTTAAATAAACTACTGATCCGGAGGGGGAGTTCTAACACCAGAGACAAATGGGAAAGAGATGCACTTATTGGCTTTATGTTCTTCTGCTTGATATTTTCCCTTCCTTTCTACTATTTAAACCTAGTTGTTTTCTTGTCCTGTTTCTTTAGCAAAAAGTAACTGGACAATGTTGAATAATTGTGGGGGTAGTGGGAATCCATGGCTCGCTTTTGACTTCAATGCCCATGCTAGAGTGTTTCACCATTAGATGCATGTTGGCTGTTGATTTAAGAAAGCTGCCCTTTTGTATGTTAAGGAAACACCTTTTTATTTCTAGTTTTTAAAGACTTTTAAACATGAAGAGCTATTAACTTTTAATAAAATCTTTTTTGGCTTCTCTGGGGATAGTCATATTATCTTTTAGCTTTGACTTATTAATTTAATAAATGACATTAATTGATAAAATTGTCCTTACATTCTTAAGGTGATGGTAACTTGGTCATGATACAGTATGATGCATTAATTTATTTTAGAATGTCAGCTGCCTGTAATTGTTGACTTTCAACAGACTGTAATTAGATGCATATATTCTAAAAACACTTAAAACAGATTTGTGCTATTGATTATTTCACCGAATTATGCCAGCATGCTTTAGTTTGTTTACATAACCAAGCTGCCCAGTTCTGGTTCAAGGTGGTACCAGTCAACTGTGAATCTACTGGAATGCTCGGTGATGCCTGCATAGAGATTGACGAAACACGCACAGTCTCCAGAGAGGGTCCTCCAAAGAAAATTCTGCCACACAAATCTCAGTTTATATACATTAGTTGTAGGAACGACAAAGGTTGCAAAAAGAGTTTTTTTTAAGGTTAAACTATAAAATGAGACCATGGAAAAGGGATTTTAAAAAGATATGTTAGTGATTACCTTTTGCAGATTCTTTATTAACCACTGAATAAAGTATTTATACATAAGAATTCTTCTTCTGACACACATTTACAGTTGTAGCTGTGAAAACATCACATCTGATCTCCATTAACAAATGCACGTACCTGCTTCTTGTCACAAGATACTAGCTAAAAATATGTGGTATCTTATCTAAACTTTTTCTCAGATTGACTTCTAGAATATGGTAACAATAGAGCTGGACTAATTACTATGATAAAGTGGAAAAAAATCACGAGGACTGATATTCTATATCTCTTATCTTAACATAAAACAAAGCCAGGAAAATAAGACACCAAGGGAAATGGCATCGGGTTGATTTATTTGACAGTTAACAGGCTCGTTTCAAATTTATTATTGATTTAAATGCTTATTCAAATCTTGATGGTAATGCTTAGATACACATCAATGATGGATTATTAATTTGTGCTCATCTCAGCAATGTTTGCCAACCAGGCTTTGGAATCTTCAGAAAAACACGTGCATGAAGTTCAAGAACAACAGGAGCGTCTCAATTTCTCTGACAACTGCAGCGATAACCTCGGTGCCCAGCCTGTTTGAAAGTTGAAGCCACGAGGAGACACCTGAATGGTTTTTCCAATCCTGGGAATTCTTGGACAACTCTTCTGCTAACACAGGAACATGACTCAGTGGGCCATAGGATATTAGGGTTAGAAGGGACCCTGCTTTGCTGTTAATTGCTCAGGCAGCTTTACCATATGCAGTCCTTCACTGTTTGGGGGCACCACTGAAAGTGTGAAAGATAAATAAAATGCCACATCAAGAAGAAAAGTCTTAGAGAATAGCAGAGAGGTAGGAAGTACACCTTGTATGGGCAGACCACATCTGTGGGACCACGCTAGGGCTATTCTCCTGTTCAAGAGTCACAGACTGAGCATGAACTTAGAGATCCCATTGCTCTATCAGTGAGTGACGTAGTGCTTAAAGGATGGCAGGCTGCCTGGGTGCTCATCTGTCTCATTTCTTTGTCCTGGGTCCCTAGGAAGACTGCATTTATCAAACTTGTTGTTGGATCAGAGTTCTGTGACCTCCCCATGGGAAGTGAACACAAGTGATGTGTGCCATCCTAAGCCTGGAACAATCCTTTTCTCTCATTCATTCTTTGAATGCAGAGGGTCCTGTGGTAGACTTGGGAAATCCTAGAACATGGAAGAACTGGCATCATTAAAGTATTACACTGATGGCTAGATACCTAATTGGACTGGGACACGGGCAAGAAATACAGTGTTAGGCCAAGAATGTTTGGTGAGTTGTTTGTTACAGCAGCTAATGGAACTATCCTAACTAATACACTGATGCTGTGATTTGGTGGTGACAAAGCTGAACACAAGATTTCTAATATTCTGTCCTTGCTCTTACTTATACATCATCTTTGAGGCAGAAATTATTTATCTTCACAGACCCCCACGGAATGTTTTCTTATCAAATACCTGCAGGAGAGGGGAAGTTTGACTTTTCAAAGCTGAAGTGGCAAGCTGTAGACATGATCATACGTAAGAGTTCTCCATTTCCCTCACTGTAGCCTGCATTTTTATTCCTTCAGGACAGAAACTGACATCTTGGATAAAATTCAGAAAGCTCCTCAGGGCCCGCCTGCCTGGTATGGATCTGATGCTCTTTGAGCGACAGAAACTATTTTGGAGTTAGCTCTGTTCTGGCGGTTAGAGGCAGGAAGTTCATTCTTGGGATTCAGGAGGGGAAGGGATTTGCTCTTGGGCACTGAGATATTAAGAGAGCATTACAGAGAAGCAGCAGCTGATGAAGATATTGTAAGAGCAGTGCCCGTGGATATACCCAGGGGAAATGGTCACAATAAACCAGCATGGTGTGATGAAGGGAAGGTTACACATGTCATTGTTTTCCCCATTGAGAACCCCATTGGCTTCTGCAGGAGGACAGGCCTTCTCAGGAGGAGTGTCCTGACCAGCGTGGGACCTTTAGTGGCCTACTTCTTAGGACAGAAGCACCCCCTGGTTATGATGTAACAATTAAACAGGCTCCTGCATACTTCTAAGTGCTTCCTAGGGGGACAATAGTGTCCCTGACTGAGGGCCACTGGTAGATGTGCCAAAACCCAGGATCTAGACCTGGCTTTGCTATTACCCTACCACAAGTCCCCACACAAGCCTTTTTATGTAGATCTGAAGAATTAAAAGAATCAGAAGTTCTATAAGATTTCTTTCATGTCTTATATTTGCTACATCTATAATTTTTAAGTAAAAGAAATATAATGAGCCTCCCTGGATTCTAAAAAAGAGATTAAGTTTACCCCCAAAACCAGAGCAAAAAGCTAAGTCTGAGGATTTTTCCCAAAGAAACTAAAACTAGGCAGTGAATGGCAGGCATTTCAGACCCTCAGAACCTGTCACGGATCTTCTTCCTCCTTACTTTTCCCCCAGGAAGCTGAGGCTCATTTCACAGATATTGGGTGGGAATGGGAAGGAGATCCAATGAAAAGGGAGAGGAAAAGTTTCATGACTTTGAGTTTGACGAGAAATAATTTATGATGTCATTGCTTGCCTCCCGTTTATTTCATTTTTAACATCCTCTCCCCTCCTGCACCTTAGTCGCCCCTCCAAGAGCCAGGCTTTTATCACCGGGGTCATTTGATAAAAGTCCTACTTTGCTGTGTGACATTGCAAAAAGGATCTGTGTACCCAGGAACATTCTCACCATTTCCAAAGTATCCAATTTTTGTCTCACTTGCTCGGTAGAAATGTTTCCCCTCAGGGTGTTCTTACTCACTTGAGTGCTTTACGTCTCTACTAAATACACTTATTTCAACTAGACCTTTAATCAATATTTCATGGGATGTACTGAGAAGACCCACTTAATCTCTTTAAGTCCCTGCAGGTGAAGGAGTGAGAGGAAGCACAGGCCCCAGAAGACGGATGTCATTTACACACAAATGAAGATGTTCCTATCGATCATGAGCTTGTTGGTGTAATAATACTTGTGATGAATCATGAGCAGGAAGGCGACAAGGCATTTTATGTTTTACAGAATGGGACTTCGGGATCCTTAAATATCTATCAGAGTCCCATTACTAAAGGAGTCAAGGATAACCATGGGGTTGACCTCCTGGCAAGGGAAAGTATTAATACAAATAAAATGACTTTAATAGCCAAACCCATGGGGGCACAAATGAGGCTATTCTTTGTAAATTTAAATATTCTAAAGATATCTCAGAGCTGTGCCATCCATAGCACCTTGTTCTTGCTCTTGTTTCATGAATGAGATCTCCTCCTGAAAGTTTTGGAGGATACCAATTAAAATTTTAAAATTTCCATTTTTCATATCTTTGGTTTTCTTCAACATTGATCACCTTGTCTGTTTATCCTGCCTCTTTCTTTGTTACTTCAGGTTTTTCTCAAACGTCTGTTGATCTTTAATTGCTCATTGATGCTCATGAATGAAAGACCATGGTGATGAGTGTTGGAGGTCAGTGTGAATTTCCATTTTGCGTGAGTTTTTTTTCATAATAGGTTTCTCCCTGTCTAGAAGACATGGCTGTGGGTTAAGCTTGCTGATGGGTATGTTTCTCTTCAGCACAGAAGAGTAAGACAAGCTGGGGTCGCATAGCTGGTCAAAGTGATTTAGACTTGACCTTGCTACTAGAGTACTTCGGTGTTTTTGTTTCTGGAAGAGTTGCCTTTTTTCCCCACCCATGTACCTCACAGGGCTATTATGCAGGACCAGCATTTTCTGGAGCACTGTTCTACTTTTCTCTTTCCAAACTAAAAAACAAATGCTAGTACACCTTCTCCCCATGGCCCCCAGAGGGGGACTGACCACCATGGGAAGTGTTCTCAAGGCTTTGTCCTGGAGGCATCACCATGGCCATGTGCAGGGGGTGGGGGGACAAAAGACCCAGCTGCTCAGCAGGCAGTTTCTTACTTAACTGTCCTGAGGATGGCCCATGGCCAGGGTTTCCTCCCGTTCTGTATTTGTATTCTCTGAGTGGGAGATTCTAGAACTCTGGGAAAGAACAGCTCTCTCCTCTGAAGTAGCCTTCTCCTCTCCCCATCTCCCTCTTTTGTGTTGTAGATTGTTCTACTCTGGTGTTCCAATTAATCTGACTTTATTAGTTTTTAATTTCTAGGGATCCCCCCAAATATATGTGGTCTACTGGTTATATCTCTTCCTGTTTCTCAGGTTGTAATTAATTTATTTTTAATTATATACTTTGTGCCATTTCAAGTAGATTTTGGCAGAGAGAGGAGATAAATGTGTGTGCTTAGCCTGCCATATTGATAAGAAAGTCTTCACCTATTTCTGATCCACAGTTAAGGTTCTACAGGCTATTCAGATTTTACTTAAATTATCTCTTAGTCTCAAAATGACATCTCTAAAGCAGGAGTTTTCATCCTAGAGATCAATGAATCCCTGTGCTCCTAAATAGGTCCTAATCTACACTCTAGGGGATTTCAGAATAAAGCCCTTCAAAAATATTTTTCATGTTCTACTTAAAATGATAATGAACAGATAAAAAAAGATAAATAAAATCTAAATGCGCATGTCATTCATGACAACTTTATACAAAGTGACTTTTCCCCAGCATTATATTCTGAGAAATTTAAACATACAGAAAAGTTGACAGAATTATGCAGCAACCCCCCCCCACACATACTTAGTTTTGACAATGACATCGAACTTTGTTCACTTTAATCTCATATTTAGCCTTTCCTCTTTTCATTATTAAATTCTCATTTTTTTAAAATATATCTCCAAGGAAGTTGCAGTCATTAGTGCATTTTAGAAGGTACTTTTACAATGACCATACATTTTCTCTGGTTTCCCTTCCTCTCAGTTTCTTTCTCTTTCTGCCATCATGTTCTCATCAGGCAAGTTGGCCCCTGGACATCAGGACTCCCCTGTTTGGTTCTCACTGGTGTTGAGACGTGCGGACCACACTTAAGGACCAGCATGTAGCTCCCCTCTTCTGGAAAGCCTTCTTTGATAGAGTGGGTTCATCCTGTCTCTGATCTTGGAACACTTTGGGCAGAGCTCTGCTGAGCTACTGATCGGATCAGTACTGTGATTCTTCCTTTGTCTGAAGGTCTCCCCTTTTGACCATAGGATCCTGTATGTGTATGTGTTTGTCTGTGTGATTGTGCAAGACAGTGGGTTAGAGACTGGGTCTTCTTCACCTCTGAGTTCAAGACCTGAGACAATTCCTAGGACATACTGAATGCATAAATCAGTGGATGGACATGTGAATCAATGCTTGCCTGCTTAGGCCAGACGAATGAGCTCAAAACTGGTTTTGTGATCAGTGCTTTTGGATTAGTTTAGTAGGTTACATTACATTGATTGCTTTGCTTAGGGTGTTTGCGACCCACACGATTGGTGTGGTTTTGGTGTAGTGCCAAAAGAAGGTAAGAAGATAGCCCAGGTAAGTGAGAGTCATACATGATTTCAGATTTCAGGTCTCAAAGTCAAGGATGGATGTCACTGCGAAAACGGAATCTATCAAGCTGCAATCTCGGATACATGGAAAAACCTAATGTCATCTGTATTCCACTTCGCTGGTGTCATCAGAAGCTTTTCACATTGTTTTCAATTAGAAATAATAGAGGCCATACCATTGTAAAGAAATTGCTTCCGATGTTAACTTTCTCTCATTTTTAGAAAATTTCCCAAGGATTATTTTAGTGACTGACCTAACAACACCATCTCAAGAGCTGGAGTAAGACCTCACCTCTTGACTTAGCTTCTCCGAATGTTACACGTCCTTGGAGCACAGGTGATTCAGAGCCACCCACCCTACAGAAACACAGGGCAGGTGTTAAACAGTGCCCAACTTTCACTGATGGACTGTGATGTGCTTGGCTCTGTCGTAGGCAGTTCACATTGGGGGCTTTTGTCTGGAATGGCCTCCAGATGAGGGACAATTGGTTTGGAGGACTGAAATCACCCCGTGGAACTATCTCCATGGCTACTGATGGTTTGCCAATTTGAGGCTAAGGAACCCTGCCTCCCCTTTCATATTTGTCTTCCTGATTCAACATCCCACTCAAGAGCAGTGCCAGCCAGCAAGTCCCACAGGGGGTGCTGGGCTCACGCCAACATTCACTGTTCAAAAATGAAAGCGCTTCTGAGAACTTCCTGGTGGACAAGACCTGGGGAAGACCTCTTAGGCCCAGTGTGTGCTTTTGCTCAAGACACAGATCCCCAAGCTTTAAGACAAAGGCCACAGACCCATCCCTCTTCATTTTTCTCACTCTTCACAGGCAGCCGGCAGCCCTTCTGGAGCCTGGGGAGCTCATCTGACCGCATGTAACAAATGTGGCCCAGCAGGGGATTAACATCACCATGGGGGAACTTCGCAGTCCACAGCCCTTCTCGAGCCCCATACACCTGCAGGGGCTGCCCTGGAAGGCTGCCCTGTCTCCCTGTCTCATCTCAGGGCTCGAAGGCTTTGCCACGGACACTGCTGGCTGGGTTCCCCAGCATACAGCTTTAGGGCAGCCTGTGCTGTGGGAGCAGATAAGAGATGAGCTTAGAGGGGCCTTTTATCAGTTGCTGTGTTCACAGAGGCCAGATGATCCTCAGGAGTTGCTTTGAGATTTAAAGCACTGATGTGACAAGGAGGCTTTGATTCTGATGTCCCAGCCGGCTCTCCGCAGCCAGTGTTTATGTAAACTTGAAAAAGCCTGCCACGACTATTCATCGCCCTCGTTTTTCAACCTTAATGGTAACTACACTCCAAGGGCCAGGAGAAACATAGCCTTGGGGCTGAGAGTCTCCCTTAGACCTGACGTTGGAGTGTTGTAGCCAGGCCCCCGTGGGCAGAACTGGTGGGCAGACACGGGAAGACTATTTACCTACTATTCTTACTGACACACCAAGTTCTATCTTAAAGGACTCAAAGTCTTTTCTCTTTAATGTGTGAATCAAAATTCAAGAATTAGAAGCAGTGGCTTTCTGACTGCACTCTGTGAAGATGGTGACCTCACCCCCAAGCCCTCAGCCCCATCTTACTCCCCTCACCGCTCTTGTCCCTGCACCTCAGATCCTATATCCAGCTCACATAGCCCTTCTTTCCAACAGCGAAGATGAGCTCTGTGAAGGAGCAAGGCCTGTCCCAACAGTTCAGAACCCTAAGTCAAAACAGTAGGCGGGCACACTAAGAGATGAGACTGACCCCTCCCAATCGAGGACATCTGTTTGCCCCTTGGCCAGCGTTAAGGACCTCTCTCCTGCCTCCCACTTCTGTAGGGCCTCAGTTTCTCTTCTTCAGTCTGTCATTATTGCCATACCTACTTTTTTACAAGAGCAAAGGAAAAATAAACAACTTTGGATGGAGGCTAGAGTTGTGTGTGAGAATATATGTTTGTCTATTCTTCCCTCCCTTTCCTTAATCAAGGCCTAAAGGATAGAGTTGGTGGGTGCCAGTAGACATATCCTGGGCCTTGAGCATCCCGGCCACCCTAGGGCAGTTGTCTGATGTCTATTTGGCATCTTGGTGCCACTGAGCCCTGGCCTGCTGCCATGGTGCCTTGGTGAGCCCCGCCTTCTGGCTGATCACAGGAATGATGTCGAACGCTGTGAGCAAGGCCACCCAGATGAAAGGAACTTGGATCCTGTTCTTGGAATCCAGAGCAAGGATCCTGATGGAGCCTTTTCCTTCCTCTCAGAGGCCCCACCTCTGGCAGGCTTCTTTTCCATCTGTCCAGGAAAGCCAGTTTTCAACAAATAGTTTTAAGAGCATTCATCCTGCTCTTGCATTCAAGAGCTGGTCTCCAGCATAGCTCTTGACTTTTCTCAAAACCAACTTTGCTAGGCTGGGAATGTGAACTCCCAAGTTTGGTGTATGGATTCTGGCATTTTGCCATGTTCCTACCTTAAGTAGAAATTCAAGAGCAGATGTGGGTTTTGTGAGGCTTGAAAGTTTGTACGATTTTGGGGGGCTCCCATTAAGAAGAACCATGTAACTTCCTCTTAGGCATGTCCTTAAAATGCTCGTGACATTTCAAAACCACCAACGGGATGGGAGGCGTGAGGAAGTAGAAGGAGAGGAAAAGGACAGCAGTCTTGCAGACTGGGTTACAGTGTCTGCCTTAGCCATGTGGAAAGTAAACAAACAGCCTCTGCCCCTGTGAGCACATCACTGATGATGGTCCCAGGCCCAGGCAGGAGCCCATGCAAGTGAGGAGCCCGCGGCTCATGCTTCAACGGCCTCGCTGTGAACTGGCTTCTGAAGGAATATTTTCTCCCTAAGAAAATGAAAACCCATCCTTCCCTTCCCCCAAACCACATTTACATGATATTTCTTTTATTTTTAAAAGATTTTATATATTTATTTTTAGAGAGAGAGGAAGGGAAGGAGAAAAAGAGGGAGAAAAACATCAATGTGTAGCTGCCTCTCGCACGCCCCCTACTGGAGACCTGGCCCACCACCCAGGCATGCGCCCTGACTAGGAATCAAACCAGCAACCCTTTGGTTCACAGGCCTGCGCTCAATCCACTGAGCAATACCAGCCAGTGTGACATTTCTAAAATTGCTTTTCAAATGACCTTTGTTCAATTTAACAATGTATCAAGAGCCTGAAAATCTTCCTGTTTTATCCCCGTAATTCTACTTTTGGCAATCTAGTCTAAGAAAACTATACAAATGATGGAAGCACTCGATGCACAAAGATGTCTATTGAAGCATTATTTATAATAGCAACAGTTTGAATAAACTGACTAAGAGCCTGGGAATGACGAAGTAAAATATGACACGTTCACCTGGTACATGGAGTATTATATCATTAGTGCCAATTTTTTTTCTTCAAAGTGCTTATAAGCATCTGGGCAAATGCTAATATAGTAATGTCAGAAAGTAACAATACACAGAAGTTATATAGCAGTACATATAAACAGCCAATTATAACTCTCTTTGAGTATCCAGCTCTTCAGAAGTACTCTTGCATTACACATGTCTTCTAGATGAGCAAAAGAAAGTTCTGGAACTTTGGCATTTCCAAAGTTGAAGACCAACACTGACCACACTGGATAAAAGTCTTATTTAAAGATAACTTCTGATGTTTATATGATTTTAAAAGATAATTCTCAATGGTGATGAGAATATGATAACATCAGTACTTTCATTTATTGATGGAAGAATGTTAAACAGATAAAACTTTCTATACATCCATTCCCTTTGACACAGTAATCCTAATTCTGATCATTCTATTCCCAGGAAATACCAGAAATATAAAGGTACCAAGATGCACAAAGATACCAACTGCAATGCAATATGCCACAGGAAAGCATTACTAACAATCCAAAGGTACAACACTAGAGAATTTTTTAAAAAATCACCCTGTGTTTGTAACAGCATAATAACCATTCAAGTGGTGAAATCGAATGATGCAGAAAAAGGGAGAACAAAGGTAGGAACATGCCATGGAGTTATGAGTGAGGTTAACACAAAAATGGATGTTGAAGAATTTATTTTGTTAAACTCTGATATGTACCCGCCATCGTTCTAAGCTCTTTAGGAGGATGAAGCCATTTAATTTGGTAAGAAGTGGAGCCACAGCCCTCTGGAGCTAGATGTGTCTGCTTTTGTCCCATTTGCTGTGCCGTCCCAGGTTAGCTCTAAGCTTCCCAGCAACCAACGTGAAAATGGAAACCAGATCAGTTACAGTGCAAACAGAAAATCATGGATCAATCTCCCTATAGCAAATAAGTGCAAAAATAGAAATAGATGCTAACTAAATACTAGCAAACTGAATCCAACAATAAATAAAAGGATAATACATTTCCACTGAGTCAGATTTAGTTTATCACTCCAAAATCAATGAATAAAAGAGGAAAATGATGATTATTTCAACAGGTACAAAAAAAATCATGTAAGTTCACTACCCTTTCATGATAAACAACAACAAAACACACGGATAAAAACTCTTAGCAACCTAAGAGTGGAAGTGGAGTGCCTTAATATTGTAAATGATATCCATAAAAAATTGCAGCAAAATTACATCCAATTGGTAAAAGGTTAAAAAAAACTTTCCCTTCAGATTGGAAAGCAGACAAAATACTACTCTTCTCACCTCTATTCAACATTGTTCTAGGTTTTTAAGCCAGTGTAATAAGGAAGAAGAGAAAATAAAAGGTGAAATGATTTAAAACAGCCATCATTAGCAAGAGGCTATATTATGATCGCATGTTTAGTGAGGTGGTTGGGTATACAATGTCAATATCACAAAACATTATAGATGTCAATTGAATAGGTTGTTAGACAATGAAATTTAAAATCTATCACTTCCAATAGAGTAAAAGTAACATTGAATACCTAGAGTCATGTCTGATATGAGATGTTCAGGGCTGTTACCTAGAAAATCATAAAATATTATTGAAAGAAATCAGACAAGACCTAATAAATGGAACTGTACTATGTTCGTGGGTTGGAAAACTAAACATTGTCAGAAGGTGTGTGTACCCACCCAACTGATCTACAGATCCAATGCAATCCCAAGCAAAACTCCAGCTTTTCAATTTTTTTCTCTTTGGAAATTGTAAGGTAGTTCTAAAGTTTATAAAAAAATGCCAAGAACTAAATAAAGATAGCAAAAGCAACCTTGAAGAACAAAGTAGGACTGACTCAGTATCAAAGCGGTCAGTG
>VMDR010029915.1:0-12564 GCA_007922815.1 Macrotus californicus
TTCGTACAAAGGACCCAAGGACGAAGACACTGGGGGGAGGATTAAATGTGCAAAGTGAAGGGGGGTGAGTAGGGCAGGGGAGAATAATGGGGGGAAATGGGGACAACTATAATTAAACAAAAATTTAAAATTTTTTAAATAAAAAATTTCAAAAAAGAATGGTAAAATTACTCTAAATTTTCATATTAGGAAACACAAAAATAACTAAGAAATTTTGGGAAAGAAAAGTAATAATAAGAGAGTTTTTCATGCTAGATATTAAACATTTATAAAGCTATAATTAATAATATGGTGTTACTAGGCCCCCAAATTAATGAATAGATGTTCAGAACAGAGTGCTTTGAAAAGACTTTAGAATATACAATAACCAAAAAAAAAAATCAACACAGTAAGATATTAGAAAGATAAACCTATGGATTACTGGAAAAGAATGAAGAGTCCAGAAATAGATCCACACATATAAGGCCAGTGTGGATACCTTGTTTCCTAACAAGGCATAAGTGGTGTCAATAAGAAAGGAGAATCCTTTCTAAAAAATGATTCCAGCAAAAGGAAAAAGAAGTAGTTCAACCCCCTACCTCATTTCAAACACAAAATTAGTTCAAGATGAATCTTCGAGCTACATGTAAATGGAGATATCTTTGTAAACATTGAGTAGGCAAAGACTTCATAAAAAGGACATTAAAAGCATTAAGCATAGAAAATTTATGCACTGGATTTCAACAAAATTAACTTTTGCCTTATTTAAGGAAATGAATAGACAAGCCACAGGGTAAGAAAATAAGTCACAGTACATGTATTTGACAAGAGATTTATCTTCACAACATATAAATATTCCTATAAATCAATTATAAAAAAGATAAACAACCCAAATGAAAATGGGCAGAAGACTTGACACTCCACAAGAGAAGATAAGTGTTTGGCCAATCAATGCATGGGGAAGTAGTCTACATCACTAGTCATGGAGAAAATGTAAATTAAAACCACAATGAGACATTATTTTAAACAAAGAGAATGGCTAAAATCACAAAATCTGACATCACCAAACATTGGTGAGGATACAGAACTGCAGCTTGCTGGTGAGAAATCAAAATAGCGCAACCACATTGCAGATTTGTCCGGTTTCTAATAAAGTTAAACATATGCTTGTGATCTATGGCCCAGCAGTTTCACCCCTAGGTTTAACACCTATTAACTAGAAATTCAATATTGAGGTTTTTACCCAAAATGAATTAAAACGCATAATAACATGAGTGAATTTAAAAGCATTACTTTGAGCAAAAGATACCAGACATAAAAAGGTATCTATTGTATATATTCCATTTTCATGACTTCCAAAAACAGGAAAACTACTGTGTTAATAGAGGTCAGAAAGTGTCTACCTCATTGAGTAAGACAGATTTACTGGAAAACAAGGAGGCACCTTCTAAGGTAATGACAATATTCTGCATATTGCTTCGAGTGGTGAGTACATGGGCTTTCCCAACAGTGAAAACTCATAGGTCTGAGAATTTCTTATTTGTGCTCCAGTGCCTTTCTGGTCTCACGCATAGTAGCATTGCAAACTACTGAAGTTACTCAAAACCATGTTTTGACTTTAATATGCTCACACAACAAGATATCTCTTTAGCCTACCATGACATGATCAGATGCTTCTTTTTTAAAATTAACTCTGGTGATGACTTCAAGAATGAGTTTTTAATAGGTTGTAGAGATAAATCAGGACAGGAATAGAGAAGAAGGCCTGGTTCAAGAGAATGACAACAAAAGTCTGAAAAAAGGCACAGAGGAGTGTAGATGAAAAAAAAATAAGAAGAATATTGCCTTAATCACTTTGGGCTGCTATAATAAAACACCAGAGTGTGGGAGCAGGGGACTTCAACAGCAAATATTTATTTGTCACAGTTCTGGAGCCTGGGAGACCAAGATCTAGGTGCCAGCATGCTTGGGTTTTTGGTGAGGGCCCTTCTCTTGGTTCACAGACAGCTGCCTTCGCACCATTGCCTTGCATGACAGAAAGATAAAGCTCTGGTCCCTTCATCACCTTATAAGAGTACTAATCCCATCCTCAGGGCTCTATCCTTATTACCTCGTTTAAATTTAATTACTTCCCAAAGTTCCCACCTCCAAATACCATCACACTGGGGATTGGGGCTTTAACATTAATTTTAGAGATCATAAGAATTCAGATTATAGCTGACATGGAATGTATTTATTTTTACTAGTTGTGGGAACCATGGAGTCTAAGAAGCTGACACAGCATGAAAAGTAGTAAGAGCATGAAGGATGCTATTCACACTCATAAAAAAGCAGTTCAGGAAAGATGATAAGGGGTTCGGCCTCCTAGCTGTTGCATTTTCAGTTTCTGCGGGAAACATCCATGTGTTTCCATCTTGTAGGCAGCTAGAAATAATATTGTGGAGGTCTACCAGGAGACAGAGTTTTGAGTAAGAAGGCGCTGTAGTCAAGGCTGGGGCCTGAGGAACACTAACATTCATGGGGCAGGAGAGGGAAAGTTGCTAGTGTAGGAACATGAGAGGGAGTAATCAGAATAAGAAATAACCAGAACAAAATGGTGCCATAGAACCATGAGGAAGCATTTTATGATGCCAAGTGCTGCAGAACAATCAAGACCAGTAAAAATGGAGACACGTCACTGCATTGGCCACTAGACAGTATCAATAGAGTGTCACTGCTCTCCTCCCAGGCCCTGAGAGCAAGTATAGGCTTGTCAGAGAACGTCACTGTAATTGTCAAAAGGCTATAAATTCAGAGGGTTCTGGCTTTAAATCCTGATTCAGCCTCTTAGCTTCTGTGTGACCTAATTTACTTAGCTTTTCTAGGTAGCAGTTTCCCCATTACATGTGACTACAATGAGACATAAAGTGCTTAAAGCATAGCAAATATTTAATAATCAATATTAATTAGTAGTAGTAGTACTATCAAACTGTGGCTTTATAAGAAGATAGGATTTATAGCTATAGGAGAGCACAAGATCAACAGAAAAATATTGTTTTGTAGTTTGAAATGATGAGGGACTTGGTGTTTGTAGAATTAGAGGTTGTAATCGACCAAGGACCATCCTGGAGAATATGGAAAAGATGAAATCAAGAGCACAGGCAACAAATTAGAATCAATTTTCAAAGAATTAAGCATATAAGTGTGTATGAGAGAGATAGGGGTGGGAGGAAAGTCAAAGAGAGGGAAGCTGAGGGAGTTCCCGTGTGGTTAGTAAAATTACAGAGAAAGCCAGCCTAAAGCTTCCCAGCAAATCATCTATCTGAGGTATTAAAATGTCACTGGGGAAAATTATTTTTACCTGACCTTCCCTCAAAGAGGGACTGCAATATTATATATAAAAGGGAGATAAACTTGATTGCTGGTTGAGATGGGGAAAGTGAGACATCCTTCGCTCAGCCAAGGCCCATGCCTCGTAATAGCAGAAGGTGGCTAAGCTGCCCACTAAGAAGGGAGGCTCTGATGACCTCCAGCGCTGCTGCTGCCAAGTAGGCGTGCAAGTCTGGGGCCACAGCAGAATCACGTGAAGTAACAGAAGAAAAGCTGAGCTGGCACCAGCCCATCCTTCCTCTGTAACCATGATCTAAATATTTAGCCTGCTGGGGGTGCTCAACTCCTGGTCTTCTTTAGACATGGAAAGTAACTGGTGCAGATCCTGGTGACTGGGTATGGGCTAGAGTATCTGAAGAGACCAGTGGGAATAAGGATAGATTCTGTGGTAAAAGTGACACCAATAGGCAGTGAAGATAGAAACTGTGCAAGGAGCTGGTAGAAGGAGAAAAAAAAGGAAGATAAGATGACTAGGATTCTCTGAGGTCACCTATTACTTTCCTACCTTTTCGTTATTGTCTTCCATTTTGCCAATTCTTCCTCCGGACTTTCTCTGAAACTCTCTCTCCCCTCCTTCTCTCCCCCTCCTCTCCCCCTCTTCCCCCTTGTCTTTTTGCCTTTGGCCTTTATCTTAGCTCAGCATTCCCCTGCAGCCCTCCTTTGCTGAGCTCTGCGGAGTGGTGGGGGGAGGGAAACTGGCTTATTTGATCTCATTGGAATGGCATTATGCTCCCCATTGCTGGGGGTGGGGGGTGGAGAGGGAGAAATAATATATAAATTTAAATATCTATGACCAAAAAATTGAGTCTAAAGGATTCAAATATGCTTCCCTTTTCACGCATAATTTTTCTCTCATATTTTGCTCTGGAGAAGTACAATCAGTCCCTTTCACAGACTTCCCCTTATCATAACTGCTTCAGTCAATCTAGTACAAAAAAATCAATCATTTTTCTTTAAGTACACATATTCAAGCCAGAGCATTTAAAATGAGACATTCCCAGGAATAATGACTGTTGTAGTTGGTGACCTGTAGCATGATTTGGTCCAACCACTCCTCCCAGCTGGTTAAACACTCCCTCGGGAAATACCCCGTGTCTCAATCATTATTGACTAATTATCCAGGCTTCCTGGATGCTTCTGTGTTTTTGTGACATCACACCTCCAACAGCTGTTTGGTTATCCACTAACCAAATGCTGTTGTCTCACCTCAGATCCTTCTAGTCTAATATTGAGTGATGCTCTAGTTTATTTTTACATAATTACAAAAAATGGAATGAGAATATACCGAGTATATTAAAGTGCAACTTCCCACACACTGAAGACTTGCAAACTCTCCACTAAGCAAGTTAACCTCTTTTGAGCTATGTCTCCTCAACTCTAAAATGGGAATAATAGCAACTGCTATCACAGGACTTTTGTCAGAGTGAAAAGACAATGCAGAGAAAGCATAAAGGCCACTGTATGTGTGAAAGACAATAAATAGTCACTAAGTGGTAACTCTTATATACTATTGTTGTTGCTACAAAAGCAGAGGGCGCACATCATGGGTATAGAAAATTCTCTACCATTTACACTCTCCCTTCAATTCCAGTATTTTGGGATCTTTTTCTAAAAACAAAACACTAACCAAAAACAAACAAAAAAAACAAATCCAAAGGAGATTTATGCAACACGCATGGATTCTTAGTTCTGAGTGGGAAGGAAGAGAAGAATATCAGGACAAAGCTCTTTCCTTGCACAATCATTTTTTGAATATAAATTGCGTAGCCAGCTGAGTTTTATGTCCTCTATGCAATTACGATACTGGAAATGACACATTCCATTTAATTATAGCCTTTAAAAACTTGCCTTTATGGATTATTCCATGTCATTATCCGAAAGACATTGGGACATTAAAAGAGGCCATTGCGCCATTTAACAGAAAAAGAAAAGAGAAACTAACACTTGACTTACTAAGCTCACACGGCAGTGATGAGTGCTCGTTCAGTGCGGCCATATGCCCTTGTGCTCGTTCCAATTACAGGGGGGTCCATAAGCCACCCAGCGCTTCCCAAACAAGTATGCTAGTGGGAACTCTCAGCTCCTCCAGCCCCATTCACATACTAAAATGCACTGGAAGTGAAAGAGAATAGGTAATGGAGTCAGAATGTTATGCCTACACCAGTCTTAACTGCTTTTTTCCTTTTCAGCAGTAGCCATCAAATGTGGCCACTAAAAGTGGTGAGTGATCCAAATAAGAAACACCGAGATTGAGGTTCTGATAACCTTTCAGCCCCTGACTGGTGTACACACACCAAAGAATTAAGATGAATGGTGATGAGTTTGAGCCTGCTAACCCAGCGGGAAGGACAGCAGGCAGCACAGAAGCCAGAATGAAACCTGGATGGGGGTCACTAACGTGGCCATGGGCCCCTGGGGAGTGCAGCCTCGGGGATGACAGTGCCCTTCAGAGTTGAAGAGCTGTCATGTCTGCAAGCCTTCCCTGCATCCCTCTCCTGTGTGTCTTTAATGCCATCGATTTCACCGCCCTGAAATCTGGTAGAAGAAATAATAGCTTAGAAACTGAACAGTAAGATTCAAACATGCCTCATCTAATGTGATCTCTGACTTAGGTGAACTATTATAACCCAAGGCCTGAGCTTTTTTTTTTTTTTTAATTTTCAAAATCTTATTACACTCTTTAATAGGATTCTTTTGTGGAGAAAAATGATTCAGTGCCCTTAAGTTCAAGATCCTTGCTGCTAGCTGAACTCACATAAGTGTGGTAAGTTATAAATGTGAAAATGTGAAAGTAATAGACTTCTGATGGAACCACAGAGCTGTATATGTTTTTTTAAATCCTAGGAGCAAAAATGTATAGCTCCCAGTTGTTATAAATAGAATCACAATAATTTAGCCTTAGGATATCATTTCAACATTTTTAAGCCAATGCATTGAAGAAAAACACATTATAAAATTTTTATGTGTTAATAACTTAAAATAGTGACATTATTAGTTTCACCAAAATGTTTGAATATAGCCTTTTCTTTGGAGTTTAATCCATATCTAAATATCAGGTACAGTCACAAAAGAATTATTTTATAGCAGGAACCTTGATTCCCATTTCAATTCTATATGAAACTCCTGACTACTTGAAAGAAATTGCAAATGAAATGAGGAAATGGTCCCCATAATGGCAGGAGAACTGTGCGGTATGAAATTTCAAACAGTATAAAGTATATAATTTACTGCTGTAAATATTTGAAAAATTGGGTCTGCCTTACTTGCTTTGGAGAGAAAGGAGACTTTGAAACGGTGTGCTGTCTTGAAGATTTCTGCATTATTTATCGAAGTGATTTCATAGTTAGCCTTGCCATGCTACACATGCCCTCAACTGAGAAATACTGGCCCAGGAACAAACTCATTTCCTCTAAAGCTGATGCAGCTGTTTGATGCACAGAGCAGCTCATAAGGATTCTAGAAGCAGACACAGGGTTTATTTGATATGCTGGCAGAAAAGAACTTTTCATTTAGATGCTCAGATTACATAATGAGATTTACCAAAAAGCAGTGGTAGCACCAGAAACTGTCAAGATAAAAACAAAGGGATGCAGATTTCATTTTACAGACAAGCCATCACCTCACTGCAATTGGCCCAATAAAACCAGACCAGTTACACATAGCAGCATAGGAGTTTCCACCATTGATCAGTCTTGTGGCCTGGGGAGCTCAGCCTTCGCCATCTGATAATACATCAATAGGCAACCTATGTGAGAAAACGGTTTGCTTTTCTCTCATTCAGAAGAAAAGACTTTGCCTTCACTGCTCCAGCCGTGGCTTTATTCAAGACATTTTCTGTATGTTTAACTGAAGCTGGCCAGATGACTGGTGTTAGAGGCGTACATGGTCTGGTTCACAAAACGCAGGAATGAAACTGAGCCGAGACTGTTTCTAACTTTGTCCCTACCCATCGCATGGGCCGTTCCCTCTGGATGACCATACCAACCACCTTTTCAGGGTGTGAAATTTGGTAACTTTAACCTGAGTTTTCAGATTACTGGGCTTCTCTTTTTTGGCAATATGGCACAAACTGAAAGGAGGTCACCAGAGTTGTTTTTCTTGGCCCATACGCAGAACTGTGGGGAGCAGATGCCAACTCGTGGGCCAACCTTTATGGACCTAGACCTGCTTATTCCTCATCTGTGCCAAGAGGCCCCTGAAACAAATGATTGGAAGCTTTCTAAACAGAAGACCGTGCCCTGACTGGCAGAAACATGCTGGCAAGGCCAAAGGGCGGGAGCCACATCTTATCTGCTCTCCAAAGGAGCGACTTGTCATTTATGAGAGATGCTGATGGATTCCTTCTCCAGTGATGAACGCAGCGAACCAGTCTGCAAAAATGTAGAGAGAGACACACAAAGCACCTTGTTTAGAGGACATTTGAAGACAATTAAGCTTTACAAAAAGAAAAAAAAAGAGAGAAAAATAAAGGGAAGTAAATCTTCCTCCAGTGTGAAGGCCTGGGAAACTGTTACAGAAAGTTACTCTGGAAAAATCAGTCACTTTGAAAATAAAATCCTTTCTTAAATCAGCCTAAATACCACCTCTCCAAGGCCAATTTTTACTTCATCTTTGCTGTGACCAGAACAATGACTTTGGTTCTGGCTATGAAAATGCTGCTTAACATCAAATGCAAAGGATATGAATAGGCAAAACAGTATAGGATTTTACACTAAGGTTTAAAGCCTTGAACAAAATCCCAGGCCCACGCAGAGAGAAAAAAATCCTAAACTGGCCAATTATTTGAGGACTCCTTTAAGTGGTAAGAAGGAAAGCAAGAGGATAGGAAGAAAGGAAGAAATGGCAACTCAAAAATGATAGCCCAAAATCTGGAATAAACACTATATAAAGTACAAGGCCAAAAGTTAGGGTAATTTGAATTCAAAACTTTTATACCAAAGAGTCACATTCAACAATCACTTTCATCCATCTTAGTCACATTCAAGCCTTTTCCGTTGGAGCCCCTCAGAGATTTAAGCCCTAATATCCTAGGGCATCCTAAGCCACTGAGTGAATTAGCTTTTCTCCTTGGTATCTCGAATATTAATTATTATCAAAAGACACATATTCTTTCTCTTTCTTCTCCCTGACTCTCCGTCTTGCTCTCTCTCTCTCCCCTCTATTACAATGAACCTAAACAAGCCACGCTTTCAACCCAAGGCCTTGGAATCTCTCTAACCCTAGCCCTGCCCCTCCTCCTCCTTAAGATTGCATCTTCTCAGCCACTGTTCTGATCTCTCCCAGGCTATTCTAGGTGCTCTGTCTTCCTCCATGACCCATAGGACCTTACACCTACTTCTATTTTTAGCACATACCATTGCATTATAATCAACTCTGGATTGTCTCTTTTCTCCCTTCCTTGAGTTCAGAAAAAATGCCTTAGTTTTTAAAATTCCCAATGACTTATTTGGTTTCTAAAATAAGCGGACTATCAGCATCTACTGTTTGACTTAAAACAATGTTATATGTATTGACAGCTTAAAAATATGTTAATGAAAGCAGAATCCATATCTTGTTTGATATTCTAAACATTTTTGTCTATCATTGTCAAACATTTTGTCTTTATTGTCTATCAAAATGACAGTCAAACTCTATTACACAAAACTGCAGGATTTCTTGAGAAGATTTATGGCCATTTTCTACACATACTTGCTCATATTTTTACACATACTGAATGAATGACCAAACAAACGAATGAATGAAATATATAGAAGCAAATATAAAAAACAGTATAGCATTAAGACAAACAATGGATTTATTTGTGTCCTATTCTCGCTGAATCAGCAGTTATGGGGAAAGAACAGTGAAGATAGCAAGGTCTCTGCTACTCAATTCCTTGTCACAGTAGCGGAAACAGGAGGTTTGGGTATCAGACCCTTTGTGTTTAAGAAATTGTCCTGAAGAGAATCCTCACCCAGGTCATTATTAGGTACGAGAAATTGTTGGAGGCGAGAAGAGCACAGAGCGTGACTCTTCAAGGCCAAAGCTAGACCAAAACTGGCTGAAAACAAAAATGTATTAGGAGATGGCATGGCCTGTTAGAGAACTGAGGAGAGAAAACAAAGAAACACAATCATAACGTGTTTAGCTTCCTGTAGGGGGGGGAGAGCTCCATCGTAGGTGCCTGGGAGATGGTGTGGGGCAGGATTTAGAAAGAGAGCATGAGCCGGCATCTGATTGGTCAGTTTGTTAAATAGTTGGGAATATGACACTTGCCGCACTTGTGTTCTCCCTCTTATGAGCATGCGGAGGAGGGGATGGTGTTGTCTATTTGCAGAATAATATGGCACAGTAGTATAGGCAGAATAAATTCCAGTTCTTTGAAATGAAACTAAAATTTATTAGACCTTCAAATATATATCATGTCCCCAGGTATGACCCTCAGATTTTCAATGTTTTTCAATTTTCATGTTCGTTAAGAAATTTTTCATGTTAGTTAAGGAAAAAAACATAAATAAATAAATAAAATCTGCAGGCCAATAAAAAATAAAATAAAACTTTAGGAGGGAAGTTTATAAAGAGTATTTTGCATCAAATATACCCTCAAATAATACTTGCTATCATTACAACTCCTATCACATCTAGAAAATACTAGTTAATTGTGACATGGAATTTTTAAATTACATTTCCAGTGCATTATATTCTAAAATTTCTTCAGTTACTTTTTCTAAATAGGTGTGACAAAACTGATGGGAAAATAAATGGTAAATGGTTTTTAATGGACAACGCTTCAAATGCCTGGTTAAAGAACTTCATCTTAATTTAATAAGAAATGGGGGAAGCTGTATAAAAAAGGTTTTCAACAAAGTTTTGCATAAAATGTTTATTTACATTCAGGAGAACCAGAGAAGTTTCTATGACACCAAGATTTCACCTAAAATCCATAAGAACATCAGTTTACTCTACAAAAATCATGGCACAGCTTAGCTGCTGGGAAACCAGACCTGGACCCAGGTCATCTGAATTCAGGTCCCAGCAAATCCGCGTACTAGCTGGGTAACCTCGGAAAGTCACTTCATCCCTTCAGCACCTTTCCAGTTTCCCCCTCTACGATGGAGACAATAATAAAACCTACCTCATTGGGTTGTTGTGAGAATTAACTGAGATAAAACATGTAAAAACACCTAACAGTAACTAGCATATAATAATACATATAAATGTTACTAGCTAATATCATCGTATAGATATAATATCTGAAAACTTTTTATGTCAAATAGAGGATTACATTCTGAGGAAGATTTTACTGTAGGAGGTTCACTGTTACTTTCCCCCAAATGTTCATTCCTCACTTCCTGTGCCCTGAAAGGCTGTCTCTTCTATGAGCCAGGAGAACTTGGGAGAAGGTAAACTGAAATGGAAGGTGTTATTTAAAGAAATTACAAACAAAAATTATTTATAAACATTCAGAAAGAGAAAAGCGATGGAAAAGACAAAAACAATTAAAACAAAAGGGTTGCTGCCCAGGGGACAGGATAAAGCTTCTGCAACAAAGAAAAATCCATCAAAGTCCACTTCCTTTCCCCCAATTCCCCCCCTCCCCCACCTGAGTGGGCTCGCAGGGCCAGCATCCATGCACAGAGCATCCATCTGGAAGTTTGCACTTCGCAACCCAGCACCGAGACCAGATGGCCCGGCATGTAGACTTCATTTCTGAGTGCAAATGATTTTGTAAATCACAGATGAAGCCTTCCGAGTCAGCGCAGCTTCCTAACAGGATTACACAAGCTGAAGTCTCTGACCCACAGGTCAAAAGAAAGTCTTCAAAAAAAACTGCTGCCTCACTGTACCCACTGAACATATGGTCTCATTTGCAGAACACACTAGAGAGGCATTAGGGATGATAGCTCCTGATTAAGACAGAGAATGCAGCCAGGAAATGGGGAAAACAGAGGGAAATGGTGAAGATCTGACCCCATGCAACCAGGGGTGGGGGTGGTGGATGGGGAAGAGGATTGGCTGGGCGGAGTTAGGGTTTTTAGGGCAGTGAAAATATTCTGTATGCTACCATAATGGTGGACACATGTCATTGAATACTTGTCAAAACCTGTAAAGTGTACAACACCGACAGTGACTCCTAATGTAAACTGTGGACTTTGGGTGATGATGTCAATGTTGGCTCATCAGTTATAACAAATGTACACTCTGCTGGGGATGTTAATAATTGGGAAAGTGATGTATGTGGGGGCAGGGTCAAAGGGTATATCAGAAATCTCTGTACCATCCTCTTAATTTTGCTATGAATAAAGAACTGCTCTTAAAATTGTCTTTAATGAAAGAAAAACAATTAAAGGAAGATGTAAATATGGGGATCATCAGAGCACCCTCAATAGTCAATGACTAAGGGTGAGACCACCTGTCTGGTTAATAAAAATCCAGGAAAACAAGGATTCCAGTGAGAGCACAGGGAAATCAGGAGAGTGTGCATCTCAAAAAGGAGTGGAGAGTCTTTCTAAAAAAAAAGGGGGGGGTTCTGTATTTTTCATGTCTGAGCCAAGGTGCTTGGTCAAGTACACAGTAGCCCTTGATCTATGTTTAGTGGATAAACTAATTTATTAGTTTCATAAATCTAATCCAAATCAGAAGCTTGTTCAAGACCCCTTTGCCCACCAAACACTTAAAATATTTAAATCAGTTTTAATTAATGGTAGCTGGAATACTTTTGGCTTCCCAAATCTAGAAATCCCCTAAAAGGGCCAAAGTTTCGATGTCCAGACCAGAACACCTGCCATCTACTTCAGTAATATGTTTCTGATATTCTGTGTGTTGGGTTTTCTTAAATAATTATAATAATCAAGCTAATTGAGTATTTAGTACATACCATGCACTCTGATAGACACTTTATAAGGATTTTTTTCATTTAATCTCTATGACCAAAATATGAGTTTGATGTCAGTTTTCTCCACATTTTACACATAAGAATATTGAAATAGAGAAGTGGTAATTCATACACTATCAAAAACCTAGTAATAATAGAGCAAAGAGGCGGAAGATGGCGGCGTGATAGGTGGGAGCGGAATCCACTTCTCCCTGCACACGGGTGAGATACCTAGCTGATCCTCTGAGGAACAGAAGGAATAGCCAACGGTATCCAGCATATAAGAAGATTGGAGATCAGGATTTGGAAAGAACACTGAAAAAAACACGGTAGGGAGCGTGCTTCAGGACAATAAGATCCCT
>VMDR010029916.1:0-12578 GCA_007922815.1 Macrotus californicus
GTCCAAAAATATTTTAGAGACCATAGGTATATTTTCAAAGATTTGAAGAGAAATCTAATTATAAAGAAGGTGCAATGTGTTTTTTGCTAAAGTCGATAAAGCTCCAATACACCATTACATTTCTTTATTCTTAAAGATTTTATTTATTTATTTTTAGAGGGGAAGGGAAGGAGAGAGGGAAACATCAATGTGTGGTTGCCTCTCATGCGCCCCCTACTGGGGACCTGGCCCACAACCCGGGCATGTGCCCAGACTGGGAATCAAACCAGTGACCCTTTGGTTCACAGGCCGGGGCTCAATCCACTGAGCCACGCCAGTCAGGGCCCATTATGCTTCTTAATCAAGTATAAGCTCACAGGAAAGCTGAAAGACTATTGTAAAAAAATTGCTTTCCATGAATACTTAAGAATAAATTTCTAAACTGATGTCTATAAAATCCTGGTAGTGAGGAAGTGACATTTTCTGCAGTGAGATTAA
The DNA here is from genome assembly GCA_007922815.1 of Macrotus californicus. Lineage (NCBI taxonomy): Eukaryota > Metazoa > Chordata > Mammalia > Chiroptera > Phyllostomidae > Macrotus > Macrotus californicus. The sequence goes on from VMDR010029916.1 coordinate 478, forward strand.
AACAGCTGCCCAGACAGAGCTCACACTGTGTGCCTATTTTATTTTTCTAAAGAATGCTTTGCTTTAATCTTTCATTGCAGCTATGTCGTCATACAACTGACCACAAATGTCATTCAACAACAGCTTCGAATCATCCACAACTTGCTTTACTTTATTGAATAAAACCACAGCTAGGTAGCATTTAGTGGACAAGAAAGTTAAAAGTCACTCAAAGGATATCATAATTATATTACACAATAATCAACAATTGATCGAGACTGTCATATCTGAAACCCAGTAATGGACCACTAAAAATAAATAAAATAATGTTATTTTTGACATGAAACATACAAATAGAAAAACTATACAGTGAAACATGATAAATGTACAAACCATTGTAAGTATCAGCCACAGGAGTGTATAGAACATTTCCATCAACTAGGAAGCTTTTCATTAAAATATTTGAAACAGGGCACCGCTCTTCCGTTCTGAAACGGAATCACACAGGATTCAGATGGGCACATTAAAATAGATATGGTTTAGGTGCTCAAAAATATTTTGAGCCCTGACTGGGAATAGAACTGTCGACCCTTGGGTTTGCAGGTCGGCACTCAGTCCACTGAGCCACACCAGACAGGGCCAAAAATACTTTTAGTAGGCATCTTTTGCTGAACTTACTGTTTGGGGGGATATCCATGCTATTGTCTGGTGGAGGGTTTGGAGCAAAACAGCATTAACCCTGAAAAAAACAACGCAAGTTAAAGGAGTTCTGTTTGAAGTCTTGGGACAACTATTAATGAAGCTAGGACTCAAATATCAGCTTCAAAGAGAGAGAGCAAGAGGCTCGTTGGAAGAAAATTAATTCTCTATCTTTTCCCTCTGGGGCTTTTGCCAGTTCTTGGCAAGGACAAGAGACTGAGAAGCTGGGAAGAGGGCAGCTGCTGGGAGTCTGAGGAAACAGCAACACTTTAGGTTGGAAGAAATGGAAGAGGAAGGAGAAAGGAGAGGAAGAGGAGGAGGAGGAGGAGGAGGAGGAGGAGGAGGAGGAGGAGGAGGACAGGAGGTTGTTTTTGTGGTAAATCAAGTATTAACTTATCATGTGAACATCGACAGTTTGTACGTCACTTGTGTTGATGGACATTTGGGTTTTACCCAGTTTTTCCCTAGTACAAATGGCATTGCTATGAACTTTTTTATTGGAACCCTTTTTGGATGCACGTATTGGGAAGGAAACAGAAGCAACACTACCGGGTAACAGGGTAGGTGTGTTTTTGACGTTATGGAAACTGCCCACTGTTAGGAAAGCGGTGGTGCTACAGCCCAGCCCAGCCCAGCCCAGCCCAGCCCATGCCACACTGCGGGTCCTGGCCTGGGAGCTCAGTTGCTTAGAGGTCGCCCTAATCAACCAACCAACGCCTGAGTAAGTGCAGCAACAAATTGATGTCTGTCTCTCTCTCTCTCTCTCTCTCTCTCTCTCTCTCTCTCCTTCCTCTCTCTCGAAAATCAAGTAAAATGAAATACCACACTGTGGTCTCACACACACTCAGGTGTGGAAGACAGAGAAAGAACAACTTTAAAAACGACTTTCTAGGGTTGTTGTCTTCACCTTCTTCCAAGTTCTTAATGGCATCGGTGAAGACGGTTGTGGTCACACCAAATGCCACCACTAGCCTATTCAGTTCTGGCGGCAGAGCCAAAGAGATGCTCCAGGGCAGCCCTCCCCCCCACCCCAGACTCCCACGCTAGGCAGAAATGAATGCCTGTGAAATGAAGAGGGTCAGGTGCTTCCCCCTCCGCAGTCACCACTGTGCCACTCTGTGCCCTCTAAAACGGTTTCTTGACACTTGCTGTCCTTCCCTCCGTTCCCTGGCCTGCATTTTACTGAACCTGTTAGATGGTCATGGTCACAGGCCTCTGTCTATGGCTTTAGAACACGCCAGGCAGGGACCGAAGGAGCCCGTTTTGGCCAGAGGATACTAAAGAGATCCCCCTTTTGCTGCGAGGAAACTGGAGAAGCCTTGAGAGGAAAGGACCTGTGCGGGAAGAGCGCCCAGGTCGGGGGCATGGGAGTAGAGTGGAGGGAGGGTGGGGACAGCGGTTCCTGCGGTTGGTTCCTGCGTGCATTCGAGGAATCCGTCGCTGGACAGGAGACAAGAGCCGCGAATAGGGTCCCAGCGGCGCACAGGGGCAGGGTCCACACTGCTGGGCGGTGGGCGAGGGTGGTGGGGTGCACCTCGGGCCAAGACACAGCTAAGCTGCAGAGAGCGGAGTCGTCTTTGGGGGCCACTCTTGCGTCTGGGTGCCGACTGCAGGAACTGGGAACCCTCGTTTGATGCGGGATTTCCAAGCCAAATGTGGGGCCTCTAGGGTCCCACCTGGTGGGGGAGAGAGTCGCAAAACCGCAAGCCAGGGCCTCTCAGAGCCGCGGTATCCTGGCCGGAGAGCTCGACCCCTGCGTTCTTTAGTTCAAAATGTTGATGGCCAGAACAGGCGTGGCAGTTTGGAAGGTCTTCATTTATGTGGTCCGGCACAAGAGTTTGCCCTCCTTCCCTGGAGTAGTGGTCTCGGCTCTGCCTTACAGGCCCAAAGTCCCCAGCTTGAAACCCGGTGGAAACAATCCGTTATTTTTCAGATCATTCCCCAAACCCAAGGGGTGGAGTTCAGTTACTACCTGAAGCCCACTCACCGCTACACATACAACCAGGCCTCCTCTGTTGCCTCCGAGTCACATGGCCCACTTCTTTAGATCCAGAATTCCCCTGACCTTTTCATCTATCACCCAAGTCTTCTCTACAGGCTGAAATCACACATGAAATCATACTCGCTTCCACCAGGTAGGCTGGACAACTCAGAATTCATGGGACACTGGGAACCACTTTGCCAGGTTGTCTCAGCGGTGGGAATAATCAGCCCTAGGCGGACCTATCTTTAAAAAAAAACTCATCCAAGCAAGCTCCAAAGGCATCAAACTGTTGACAAGTCACTTAACTGGACCCCATGAAAAAACTCAAGAAGTTGTGTAAAAATTCCAAAATAGCCAGTGCTCACGAAGGTACACTTTGACAATGTCTGCCATCCGATCAAAGAATGCCAGCCATGCCAAGGGGCAGGAAAACAGGACCCATGATGAGGACAATAGCCAATCAATCAAAATTGAACCAGAACTGACACGATGGTAAAATTAGCACAAAGGACTCTAAAACAGTTAGTATGGTAACCGGGCACGCAGGGGCCCGTCCACCTGGCGCCAATTTAATGCTGGAAGAAACAGGTTTTTATTTACAATATCCCAACCCTGGCGGGGCTCAGCGCACTTACACTCAGAGCCTCCTTTCCCACAAGACCCAGGACTTCCCTTGTTCCCCAAAAGGCTGTAAGCCAAAACCTCGCCCAAGAGTTCCCCATTTCCTTCTCTGCAGCCGGCTGCTCACACAGTTCTCCAGTCTCTCTGGAAGGTCCCAAAGTCGCCACCCTCACGCAGCATCTCTCTCCTTCAGGATGTGGGGTACGTTGCCATCAGCCTCCGTGTTATAGCCCAGGAAAGCACGTGTCATTTATACTGCATCATGGAGAAGTGCAGGACAGGCACCAAGTCCCAGCAGCCCGGAGGGAGTCTGGGTTTGCACGGCAGCAAGTCAGCGTCCGCCGGAGCGGGCACGATCAAAGCAGCATGCCCGCTTTCCTACTAGCCCACGGCGGACCAGCTCCTACAGCCCTCACGGCTCCTATCCCATTTCCCGCAGCCTGCCCGACTCCACCTGCACTACCGCTGCGCCGTGGCTCCGCCTCCTCGCTCTTCTTCTCTTCTCAAGACCGCCCCGCCTAGTTTTAAAGTCAGGACCCGGAACTTCCTACGCGACCTCATCTCCGACTCCGCCCACAATGAGCCACAGTTGCCTGTTTCCTGTAGCGTGTACATTCTCTTGGCTGCCATCCCCAGTCAGGGCCGGAGACACCCAGTGATCCAGGGGGAACTGCCTCCCTGGCACACCAGGAGTCAGGATGCATTCTGAAAGTCAAGCCCACCTGGCCCCTAGGCAGAGCACAGCCATTAACTAGCTACCAAGTTGCCATTGCAATGCGAAGTACCTTAATCCTAGAATCCCCTCGCCCCCATCTCCCAGTCAAGGCTTCTGGAGGCTTTGGGGACCCTCAGTCTACAACCCCTTTCAGTAGGATTGCGTTGCATGTGTCCAAAGAGTTCAGCAGAAATGTGCAACATAAGGGATTAAGGGCCGGAATCGAACTTTAGAGATGGAAATGATCATGGCTGAGATAATAAATTCACCAGATGGGATTAACAGCAGATTAGAGATTGCGGGGGTGGGGTGGGCGGGGGGAGGTTAGAGAACATAAAGCCACAAACAACAGAAAATATCCAAAATGAAACCGACAGTCCAAAAATATATATTTTTAATGAACACAGCGACTGGAGTCCCTGAAAAGACTGGGCAGGGGGGTGGGGGTGGGGAGACACTTGTTGAAGACACAATGGCAGAAAACTATCCGATTAGCATAAAGTTATAAACCCACCGATTCAAAAACCCAAATGAACACGATGAACAAGCCCAAGAAACATAAAAAACCCCACACCTAGTCACATTATATTTAAATTCCTTAAAACCATTGAAAAAGGAAAATAAAACACCAAGGCAGCAAAAGGAAAGAGACATGGTACACACAGAAAACAGCAATAAAGATTTTGTCAGATTTCTCACCAGAAAGAGTGCAAGTGGGAAGACGGTGGAGCAGCATCTCGAAAGGACTGGCGGAGGTGGGTGGGAGTGGAACTCCGTGCCTCCCCACCCTCTTCGCCACCGAAGTCTTTCAGACATGACGGGGAATGATGGCGTTTACAGTCACACGGGTGCTAGAGGCTCCATCGCAGCAGACCGCCCTGCAAGAAGTGTGAAGGGCGTCCTCCGCGAGGAAGGACACTGACACCACGTGAAGTCTGGGTGTACACGAAGCCAGAAACGGTACGTGCACGGGAAAATATATGAGATGTAGGATGTCTTTCGTATTATTTACACCTCTTTAAAAACGTGGGCCAGATGAAGCGGCAGTGATAACGGTGGGTGGTGGGGCTCGTGGCATGTGTAAAGTGCAATGCGTGGCAACCACAGCGTGAGGGCAGGCGGAGAGAAAGGGGAAGGGGCACGCTACCACGTGAAGGCAGGCTGTGAGTCCCAGGTGTGTGCCATGGAGCCTAATGCAGTCGCTGAAATGCCGAAGGAAAGAGTGATGTGTAATGTCAAGATAAGGAGGGAAAAGGGAATCCTATGGAAAGCAGGTAAATACTGCAACTGTTCCGGGGCCCTATAGAAATGCTTGGATCAACGGACGAAAAGGTGTGTGTACCATGGTAGCAGGCGGTCCCTCTCCAGGGATAGAGCACAGAGTACGTGCAGGGGAGAGAGGAAGAGATGTGCTTCGCGAGAAGGCGAGGGTCGACTCTGAGAGGACTCGAACCAGGACACTCCGCTACCGTGGTGAGCGGAGCTAACCCGCTGCGCCACGTGAGGCCCCCGACGGGGCAACTGTCTGGCGCGCAGACAGCAAGTGCGGAGTCACCGCTGGGCGGAGCCACCGGTCCGTGGCCGGCGGCCCCTGCGGACTCCCGAACCTCCGAACACCGGGGAAGTCGAGTCCACGCTGCGTGTTGCTCGCGTTCCAAACGCGTGCCTTGGGTGATTCCGAATACAATGGGCCAGACCAGTGGTCTCCCTGGTCTTGCTCCACTTCCGCGTCAGAGGCCAGCGCCTCGGAGCCGCCCGGGGCCGCCAAGCCCCAGGCCCTGAGCCGACTGGGTCAGCGGAGGCTGAACAGCCCACGGGCTCCAGTGATTACTTTGCTCCCGCTGCACCCGACCGTCTGCACCGCTGCGCTCCCCTCCCTCCGCTCCGCAGCGCTCGGCGGCGCGGGAGTCGGCAAGGGGGTGGGGATCCGTACCTGCAACCAGAGGGGGCGGGAAAGAGCCGGGGAGTCTTGCACCAGGACGGGGACCTTACCAGGAGGCCCGGGACGGATTTGGGGAGATGAAAATTGCTGGGGGGGGGGGGGGTTCTGTTTTGGTTTAGCATCAGGATTGAGAGGAAGGGAGGGAAAAACGGAGAACGAGCAGGAAAGAGAACACAGGGCCTTGCAGTTCAAGAACAAGGCACAGTAAGTAGAAGGCTTTGACTTCAAAGCTCATCGAGCAAGGACGATCGCTGCTCCCGGGCTCCTAGCACGCCGTGATCGTATAGTGGTTAGTACTCTGCGTTGTGGCCGCAGCAACCTCGGTTCGAATCCGAGTCACGGCAATCTTGTCTGTGCTCCCTGGAGTCCAACTTTTCACTCGTGCCCGCCACCGCTTCAGGAAAGGGAAGGATTCCCTATACTGCAGCAACCTGGCCGGGCCCAAGGACATGTTTTCTCTTCAGTGACACCACCCCCTGCACCCCTTCACCCCGCGCAAACACCAGCAACCACTTTCATGTGCTATCCTTGCCAAAGGAAAATGTTGTTTCTGCTTCTGCTTCTGCTTCTGTCTTACTCAAATTCTAAAGGACCTTAAAGACCACACTTAAAGAAAGGGTTGTTTGTGTGTTTGTTTGTTTGTTTGTTTTGTTTTGTTTTGTTTTTGCAGCAGATAAATGACACCTTCTCCGTAGACCTGTTTATCTGCTTGAACCTCGGCTCCTGGGAATCTCTGTGCCTGGGACTTTGGCAGTCCTTGCCCATTGGTCCCGATATATTCATTCATCATACCACCCTCTCCAGGACACTCTCAAGGAGTTTTAAATGCCTGTGTGCAGCCACTCACACGCCAGAAGGTAACCGTCAGGATCAGGCAACTGGGAGAATTCAATAGTAGACACATAAGTGATGAGAACAGTGACCACACGACCCTGCGTCCTGACCACGCAGCTGGTGGGAACAGCAAATACGTGATTCTTGACCTGACCACATCACTGGTGGTAACCCACAGGAACGCTGTACGGGTTTGTGATACTGCTGAGAGCATGCCCAACAGGGGGACATTGTTAAAACCAGGCACAAATGGCCAGATGGGAGGGGGGAAGGGGTGGTGAAAGGGATTAACGAGTACAAATTGCCAGTAATAAACATAGGCACATGTTTATGCGATGTCAAACACCGCATAGGGAATATAGTCAAGAATGCTGTTATAACTATGCACGGTGTCAGACGGGTACTAGACTTATTGGGGACATCACTTCATAAGTTATATAAATGTGTAATCACAATGTTGTATGCCCAAAACTATTATAATGTTGTCTGTCAACTGTAATTGAAAAACTTTAAACATGTTAAACCAAACACAAATGGGGATCGGACTTGAAAATTCCCTGAGCAGGCAAACCACTTTAATCAGACAAGCAAAAGTTAAAACAAGTGAAACTTAACTTGGGCCACTTCCGGTTAGTTCCTCCAAAGAGCATACACAAAGCATGAACCTTTAACAACATCCCTGTGAGCCTCCTTCCGGGCCAGGTTTGAGTGTTCCCGATTTCCCAGCCTGCCTCTTTGTGCACAGCACACCCACGCCGACCGATGCTGTGGTCCTCCAGTGGTTTTACTCCTGCTGTTTGGAGACCTTTGACAGTGCCTCGACATTTTCGTCCGCTAGACTGGGCCAGCAGGAGCACTCTCCACTTCATGCTGCCGTCGTCACATGTGCCTGGATTTAGTGCCTGTCCAGTCAATAATGGACAATCGCCAAAATCATGGTCATTGTCCTCCGCTCTGTTTATTAGCAGTCACTGTCCGGGCTCCTTTCGCTTTACCTTTGCCTCTTCTGGAACTTCACGCAGTCGGAATCCTACTGCAAACGCACTCTTCTGCCCACTTTCTCTCTGCGTAACATCTCCGACTTTATTCGCTGTTGAGCAAAAGGGATGGCGTTGCTCTTTCGTTGCCGAGCGGTATTCCGGGGCAGGAATATACCACAGTTTGTCTGCCGTTCATCTGAGAATGGGCATGTGGGCTGTTTCCATCGCTGCCTATTCTGAGTAAAGCTGCTTTGAACATTCTTTCCACAACAGATTTTGTGGGCACGTTTTTATTTCCCTTGGAGAAAACCTAGGTGAGGAATGGCCAGTACCAAAGAGTGGCATACACACAACTTCACGAAAACCAAGCTTTTGCCAAAGTAGTTGTACCATTTCATGCTCCCACCAACAGGGTGTGAGAGCTGTGGTTGTTCAGTGTGCTGCCAGGGTTCGGCTGTTTCCTCCCCTTATAATTTTAGCTGTGCTGCTGGGAGTGGTGGTACCTCCGTGTGGCTTTAATGTTCATTTCTCTGACAGCTAAAAGTGCTGAACATTCTGTTTTATGCTTTGTTGGCCATGTGTAGAGTGTCTTCTTTCCTGAAGAAGCATCTTTTTCTGTCTTTTACCCTACTAAAAACCTTGGGTTGCTTAATATTTTTATTATCTGGTTGGAGGAGCCCATTATACATTATATCTACATATATCTACCATATGTGGTCAGATGTTTGGTGAAGACCTCCTCCTCGTCTGTGGCCGGCTTTCTCACCGTCTTGGTGGTGTCTCTGGATGAGGAGGTATGGTTAACGCTGATGGTGTCTAGTTTATCGTGCTTTTCTTTCGTACATGTTTTTCCTGACCGCTGTTGAGTAAATCTTTGCCTACACCAAGTCACAAAGCATCTTCAAAATGCTTTTCCCTTTAACTTTTATGTTTTGGTCTATGATGCACCCCAGGTGGAGTTTTGGGTGCAGTGTCAAGTAGAAATAAAGCTGTTCCGTGTCCCTCCCTCACACCCCAATAGTGAACCTTTTCTCTCTCCCCACTGAACTGCTTTTATTGAAGACTAACTCACCACTTGAGCTGTGGGTCAGTTTCAAGTCTTCCTACTTAGTCCATTTATCATCAATTTGTTTATATGATGCCACTTGCACATTGCCTGGCCTGTTGGGGGTCATTGTACCTCCCAAAGTCAGGAAACCCAAGTCCCCTGGTTCTGTTATTTTTCACATCCAGCAATAGTTTCAGAAGCATGTAACAGCTCATGTAGCCAGCACACAGCTCACAGGGCTGCTCTTCAACCCTCTCCCACGTGCACTGTTTGCCCCCTTGTGGCCAAAGATCCTCCATCGGACCCGCTGGGGAGAATCAATCTACCAACCCAGGGATGGATGAACATGCAAAATGACTACAAAACTCAACACAGAGTCAGGCTTTTCTGAGGGGGATGGTGGTGCGTGGAGTTAACTCACTTTTCAGTCCTGTGATCTCAGGGAAAGTTTTCTTTAATTACTTCTAACCATGACATGTACAAAGCTTTGTGCTATTTACAATTTCCTCTCTTTCTAGGGAGGTAGAGTCCCGTGGAGGGCCCCCAATTGGCTGAACTGATCGTTGAGGGCGATGCTGCAAATGCAAGGCTGAGCGACAGCATATTTTTCCTGCCTCTGAAAGAAGATGAGGAAAGTGGGGGGGAGGTACAGAAGGGGGAGAATAGGCTGGAACCAGAAAACTGGTTTTAGGGGTCTAGCACTGGATGTCAGCTACAGGACAAAGAGAAGAGACACTGGTGGGAGTTTCCAGGAGCAGGAACTTCGGTAGAAACATGTTTATACTCGCATAGCATGACGTTGCTTTAAGGATCTCAACAATAGTTGCTTTAAAAAAAAAAAAAAGTAGTGATCCTTTCCTCCCGAAAGAGCACTTGGGACAATAAAAAGTATTCACTTGCATCCTGGGAATTCACGGGACTCTCGCCAGGGAGGTTCAAGTACTACCAAGTGGGAGGGCTGGGGACCGTCCATGCACCGCCAGCCGGGTCGTCGTTTTCTGCTTTGTGTATTTTGGCAAACTGGAGACCTGGACGCCACTCCGTCACCCGCCGCGGGACGATGCGGTTCCAGAGGAGGTAGACTTCCTGGTAACTCCAGATCTTGAAACTTCACAGGTTGTTTTCTTCTCTTCCACCACCCAATGAGAAGATTCAACGCCTTTCTTTCCCGTCGGGACCCTGTGGGGTCCCTCGTGGACAGGACTGAAGTGGGCAGCTGGTGTCCTCTAGGTGTCCCTGCCGGCCTGGGCGGCTCCAGAACTCAAGCCGAGCCAGAGGGTGAGGTGGGGTTGGTGGGGGTGGGGGTGGGGCAGCCGGGAAGGTTTCCCGCCCACGGGGTGGAAGTCCGGTGCCAGGTTCGGGCATCACGGTCAAACCTCATTTGCCCCACCCCACCCCCACGCCCGCCCAGCAGTACAGCGCGCCACCGCTCCTCTGGGATGCCCGGGGAGGCCGAAGAAAGCGGCCCCTAAGTCTTCTCTGCAGGCTCAAGGCAAACACGTGTGAAGTTGCAGAAGGAGCCAGAGGAACCTCACCGAGCGGACCCAACCCTCTGCCTGGCTGTCCCTCTTGGACACGTTCCAACAGAGGTTGATTTCGGACAGAACCAAAGGGAAGGCCTGAAGGCAGAAACCCCAGGATCTCGAGGTGAAAGTCTTAAATCCCACGCCCAAGTGAACCGGGCACCCAGGGCGGCACCGATCCCCGCGCCCTGATCACGCAAGTCGTCTGCGCAAGTTCTGAGCCAGGAACTGTGCTCCCTGTTGGTTCTCAGTCTCGGTGATTTGGCCAGCACACACCCCGCCCCTCAATTCCCACCCCCTGCGCGGTTGTGGCTCTGGGCCTCGTCTGGGGACAGTTTTGATGGTCGCGACTAGGGGCAGAGGTGCGGCAGAGTTTTCCCCGGGCACCCAGTCAGCAGAGACCAGGGGCGCACCTCACCACCCTGCCACCCACGGGCGGACCTCTCCCCACAGAGCTGGTCAGGTCCCAGGGGTGCCCCTGCCGAGGTGGAGAAGCGCTGGTGCAGACCTTGTCCGCGCCCCTGACGGACGCGAGAGAACACGCACTCCTGGCTCGTTGGATGTGGGGAAACCCCGGCGTGGGAGAGAAGCCCAAGTCCAGCCTGAGCATCCAAGGATGGTGTCTCCATCAAGTAAGGTGGCAAAAATGCGGGTGCGGCAGGTCGCGGGGCGAACAGCCGGCATCCAGGTCAAGGCAGCGGAGCCTCGTTTGAACGTGTGTCCCATCCCGGCCGCCTCGGTGCCGCTTCCGAGGCTGGGGATCCCGGGTCTCACCCCGGGGGCCTCCTCTCTCGCCCCCTCCCTTCCACTTGGCCCACTGCCTGGCCCGGGCGGCCTTCTCTTTACACGCGGCCGCCTGGCAAAGGCGCAGCTCTAGGACAGCTCTGCGGGGCGGCGGGGACGGGACAAGTCGCTGGCGCACGTGTGGCCGTGGCCGACTGCCCCGGCGCTGGGTGGGTTGGCTGCGGGCTCCTTTGCTGGAGAAGGCAGGGGGCGAAGTCGGCCTTACGGCAGCCTTCCCGGCAGGACCGCTGGCGTGCCTGCTCCACCCCACGCACCTCCCGGAAAGGCCCCCGGAGTGCAGGACGGATGTCCCTCTCCTGTGCCTGAGCGAGGAGGACAGGGAGGAGCACAGGACGAATGTCCCTCTCCTGTGCCTGAGCGAGGAAGATAAAAGAAGCGCCCGGGCTCCCTGGTGGTCTAGTGGCTAGGATTCGGCGCTTTCACCGCCGCGGCCCGGGTTCGATTCCCGGTCAGGGAACCACTTTTGCGCCCAGTAACAGCGGACCCGCAGCAATCCCGTCCCCGTCGCTCTGCTGTTATTTACTGCGTGCTCCTCCTCCCACCCACTCTTCCGCTCCCGAAGGGCGCGGCCCGCGTCTCCAGGCGCCCTGGTCTTGCTTTGCTCTGCGGCAGCCGCCCACCTTCCCGCACCAGGGGCTCTACGGGGCTCCTCCGCGTCTCGCTCGGGCTCGCTCAGCTGCACCGACGTCACTTCCCGGGGGCCTGCGGGGCGCGCAGCCCGGAGTCACTCACAGCTGCTCCTGTGCGCGGGGTCACTGCTCCTCCCGCCCCGCCCTGGGCCCCCTCAGCTCTGTCCGCACAGGCAGTGCCCGCTCCGCCTTCGGAACACCGGCCTCCGGGCGGCCCCTGCCCGGCCTGTCCGTGAAGCCTTGTGTTCGCGGGGGGCGGGACGGGGCGGGGCGGGAGGGGCAGCGACCCCGAGTGTGCGGAGCAGGGACGCCGGGGCTGCCCGCTGCTGGCAGGGCGTGCGCT
>VMDR010029917.1:0-12561 GCA_007922815.1 Macrotus californicus
AAGAACTCATATATATGACCCATGGACATGAACTAAAGAGGGGGAGTGTGGGGGGAAGGGGTGTGCAGGGTGGGGGATGTGGGGAGGAGATGGGACAACTGTAATAGTATAATCAATAAAATATATTAAAAAAAAAAAAGAGGTCCAATGTTCACATCATAGGAGTTCCAGAAGGAGAAGAGAAAGAGCAAGAACTTGGAAATCTATTCGAAAAAATAATGAAAGAAAACTTTCCTAATTTGGTATAGGAAATAGGCATGCAAGTCCAGGAAGCACAAGAGTCCCAAACAAGATGGATGGGATGAGGCCCACTGCAAGACACATCATAATTAGCATGTCAAAGGTTAAAGATAAAGAGAGAATCTTAAAAGCAGCAAGAGAAGTTATTTATCTACAGGAGAGTTCCCATAAGACTGTTAGTTGATTTCTCCAAAAAAAACTTTGCAGGCTAGAAGGGATTGGCGAGAAATATTCAAAGTCATGAAAAGCAGGGACCTACAGCTAAGATTATTCTACTCAGCAAAGCTATCATTTAGAATTGAAGGGCAGATAAAGAGCTTCCCAGACAAGAAAAAACTAGAGGAGTTAATCATCACCAAACCATTATTATATGAAATATTAAGGGAACTAATTTTTTTAAATTATTTTATTGTTGTTCAATTACAGTTGTCTGCATTTTCCCCCCACCCCAGCCAAACCCACCTTCCTCCCTTGCTTCCACACACCTCTTGGTTTTGTCCATGTGTCCTGTATAGTTGTTCCTGAAAACCCTTTCCCCTTTTATCCCCTCCCACATCCTTAAGGGGACTTATTTAAGAAAAAGAATATCAAAACTATGAACAATAAAATGGCAAAAAATACATATATAACAACAATTGAATCCAAAAAGAAAAAAATAAGCAAACAAGAAAAACAGAGACAGAATCATGGATGCAGAGTTCATTTTGATGGTTATTAGATGGGAGAGGGATGTAGGGGGGAATAGGTGAAGAGGTGAGGGGATTAAGAAGTACAAAGAGGTAGTTACAGAATAGCCATTGGGATGTAAAGTACAGTATAGGAAATGGAGTAGCCAAAGAACTTATGTGCATGACCTGTGAACATGAACAAAGGGGGGATTGTCTGAGAGAATGGGGGGTGCTGGGTGGAGGAGAGCAAAGGAGAAAAATCAGGACAACTGTAATAGCATAATCAATAAAGTGTAATTAAAAAAAAACAAAAACCATTTTTGGTATAAAAGTGGTATATGCTTTTTGCAGAAAATTTGAACTGTAGAGAAAAGTAAAGAAAATTAACATCACACATATTTTCATCTCCAGAGACAACTGCTAACTTTTGGAGCATTTCTCTCCAGCACCCTACCCATGTACGGGCACTCAACAGCTGAACCCCAGATTCCTGCTCTTACTGAGCCGTGAGCTTCAGCTGGATCTGTGGAAAGTCAATGTCCTTATATTTAATGCCAATTGCAAATTTTTAGCTAAAAATATAACAAGCACTTGGCATGTTGCCTTTTCATTTTGATAGTACCAATCTAAATATAACATGTCCATGATAAACTGCATTCTGAAATTATGACTAAAATAACAGTTTAAATCCTATCTTTCCAAGTAAACAAGTTCAGACTCTCCATTTTTGTTCAGCCCTACTGGAGAGAAGGGAAAAACACAAGAATGAGCTCCATCATGGTTTAGTGGAGAGAGATTTTTATTACAGGCCGCTGTTACAGGGAATGTATAGTATGTCTTATACCAAGCACTTGTGGTGCAGTGAATAAACCCTTCATCTACATGTTCACTCTCCTTTGCACTTCCAAGGAGGCTGGAGGTGATTACTCAACTAAATATTAAATCTGATGAAGACTCCACATCAAGAGATCATCATCTTTGCTTTTTTAATGATTTGTAGTCTTTTTTAAAAAAAGATTTTTACTTATTTTTAGAGAGAGGGCAAGGGAGGGAGAAAGAGAGGGAGAGAAACATCAGTGTGTGGTTGCTACTCACGTGCCCCGCACTGGGGACCTGGCCTGCAACCCAGGTGTGTGTCCTGACTGGAAATCAAACCTGTGACCCTTCGGTTTGTAGGCTGGCGCTCAATCCACTGAGCCACACCAGCCAGGGCGATTTGTAGTCTTTTTATATCAACTCTGACTTTACATCTGTTGCATGTCAGAATTAGAGAAAAGATTCGGGTAGAAAAGAATTAGACGTGAAAGGAAACATGAATGTGTCGGCAGGAATTGAAATCGCTCACTGGGAATGCTCTGAGTGCCGCTGACTCTATTCTCGACATAACAAAAGTTGGTAAAAGACCTCAGAACAAAGCCAAATCCAAACCATGCAGACGAAATACCTGAAAAGAAATAGGAAAAGATGAAATTGTTTCTAATAAGAGAATTGGGGGACTAAGAAGAAAATTCAAACTCCCAACAATGCTGCAATAGCCACAGGGCTATACATCTTTTTAAAGCCATACACGCATCATAGGCATAGTTTGCTTCCCTTCGTAGCAGTTCAAGGGTGCAGCCTGCCCAGCACCTCTCTCTTCACCAGCTGCCTGTCTCCTTCTGTGTTGCTCTGATGAGACTGCCAACACCAATTTGTCTTCCACCTCCTGCCAAAAGACTGAACATAACTCAGTCTGGCCAGTCTTGGTTCTCCATGGCCCTGTGTAAAGTCAATGGTTCAAAGGATGGACATGTAACCCACGTAAAGCCAATGGAAAAATCTTCAAGGGACTGGGCCTGTGGATACAGGAAGAGGGCACCATTGTTTCTAACTCTAGGCTCACGAGCTCAAAGATCCATAAAAGCTTATGTTACTGAATGCAGGTCCAGCTACCTGCCGCTACAAAAGCCAATACGTGAGAGGCAGGTGCTTATGTAAAGGAAAGTGATCTATTTTCCGGTGCCTGTTACCTGGAAGATGGGCAACTCAGATCTCAAAGCCCACCTCCTTGGGAAAATGGGGGACTCATATCTCAAAGCCCATCTCCACCTTTCAGTGAAGGCAGAGGTTTTTATAAGGAGGCAGAGGGGAACAGAACAAAGAGATCAAGGGAGGGTGTTTAAAAGTTCTTTACGTGAAGACGAGCACAGTCAATTCCGATAAGGCAAGTTAAGGTCTGGTGTGCAGCATCCTGGTTTAGACACCCTGGCTTCCCATCATCCTGGATGTGTGTCATCCTGGCTCCACAGTTAAAGGTCAGCAAATCTCCTGGCACCGGGATGCCTGAAGGTCGGAGTCTGTATCTTTTGCAGTTAGTTCCTAGAATTCTCATACAAACACACTGTTCATCTACAAGCTACATATTAGTCAGAGTCAGCACTTACAGAAACTATGTCAAAAGAGTGATGGGTGGGTTACAGTTTCCCACCACTCTAATTTTCCATGTTACAAATCCTCACTATTAATTTCTCTTCCATTCCTATGGAAGTTGGATGGCTTAGCCAAACCATTTCAGAAAACTAGAAAAATTCAGGACCCAGTATAGTTCATAGGTGAAAATAAAATTTTACAATTAAGTGAACTAGAGTGTAATTTTTACAATTTTGTGTTATAGATTCTATTGAAACACAATTTTCTCCCTAAAATCACCCTCGTTTTCAGTAAACAGCTATTCTGTGATTGAATGGAGAACAAAGCAAACAGAAGCAGGCAGAAGGGAATGCGTGGAAAATGGGAAGGAGTCAAAGGAGGGAAGAGAAAATAGAGTGAAGCCGTGAGACACTGTTTCAATGCCTGGTTTACATTATATGTCTACCTAACCTTTCCCTAAAATGCTCAAAGAGGATAGAAAAAGTAAGTTGTAAACAGAAGGTCCAACTAAACAGCACACAAAGAACCAAGTGCAGAGGTTCTGTCACTATCTGGCAAGGTGGCATTCAGAGTCTACTACCTGGAAGGGGTGGAACATGAGGGAAGAATGAAATGGAGATCAGTCACTGACCCCATTTCCCAGGCCTGGGATTCACCTACTGAGAATGAGGCAAGCCTGCAGAAAATAAGAAAAAAGTTGCTACCAAGGGCTACATTTTAGATATGGGTAGGAGATCAATGGGAGAAGAAGCTTCTGTCCTGAGTTTTAAATAAGGGTATGCTAAAGAGATGTGGTCTGATTAACTCCATGTTGAGATGTAGCAATGCCTGAATTAAGGCACTGATTTTGAGGAATCAGGAACGCATGAAACTGAAGAGGGTCTTGCCTCAACACCAAGGCTGTGTTTGAAATGTGATTGCTCTATCTCACCAACCCAAAACAAGTGAAGGCTCACTTGGAAACAGTGAAAAAGCCTAATTTGCTGCAGAGATGGGCCATTGTAAGAAACAGAAGTATCCATACTGAGTTACCTGTCCCATGAAAAGTAGGTTTCCTCAAATTAGAAAAATTGACTAGACAGGCTTCTGTTAGAATAATATTGTAAATAGCTACATTTCTCCATAAGAAAATCTTTTAATTTCTTTTTAGAAGTGAGATGCTTAAAAATTAAGAATTTACATTAGAAACTTGCAACTGCAGTCTATTCTATGAGAGTGAAAGAATGCTTAATTCTACTGTTCATTAGCAGTAGAGAAAGAAAGTGTGAAGAAAAAAGTCTCAGAATGGTAAAGCTGAATGGGACTAGATAAAGTAGTTCTAATTCCATCTCATCTTCATTCAGACAGAGGGTAACTGGCTACTACAGGTCACCTTGGAAATCAGACTAAAAGCAACGGTACAAACCTAGGTACTCAGAATAGAACCCTTCTTCTATGCCACATCTCACTGTGTATTCAATTGAGGTGAAAAATATAACATTTTAGATGAGAAAATATGATTTTCAGATCACCCATTAAGTGACAAAAGCACATGTACAATCATAATGTGGAGGATCCAATGCATCAAGTAAGCCAGTCCTTGTTTCCAAGAATGTGAACTTCACAACTGCCTAAAGCATCTTTAGGGTTGAGGCACTCACAACCTCTATTAACATCCTGTGCTGAGAAAGTCCTTGATACTTTTTGTGTGTACGACTAGCCCAAATTTCACAATGCAATTCAAGTACCAGTAGCTTTAAATCCTGGGCTTGATGAAAAACAGCTGGTCAGGGCCTTTGCCGGAAGCTGTCACATGCTTAAAAACAAATGTAAGTGTTCCATTTTTTTTTCATTTCCATATTGATTAATCCAAGTGATTTCTTCAAAGCCTATTCTTCATCCTTTTAACAACTTAGGTGTCTTCTCTTTAGACAGCTTCAGTTTCTCCAGTTTATTTTCCAGTTGGATAATTTCTTTACTGATATCACTCTAAATCCTTGTCTATTATCCAAAAGAAATGCTAATAAAAATTATAATGCGAATAGTTAATAGTTATTGTGAGATGACTTTGTGCCAGGCACTGAACTAAGCACTTTCCCTAAGTGGCAGGATAATCTGGGATAATTGCTGTAGGAAGAGACTCAAAAGAATGAGTGATGTTTTTCCCTCCACTATTCCAAGAAAGTAGTCACATAACCCTATTTTGAGCTTGATTTCCTCCCCTCCCTGGTATTACTGCCTTTGGAGCTTCCCGTCCAAAGTTGTGACATCCTGGAAGAAATCTCCTCAGGCAAGCTTTGGCTTGGGAGCCTGGTGGACCCAGAGCAGCAAGTGGAAACGACGAAGGATGGGAGGAGTTGGGAGAGGGGTTCGTCCCCCAGACAGAATGTAGATGTGCCCAGTGGAACATGGCTGTGGGGTGTGTGTGGAAGGTGGGCACTGAGATCTGAAGCCTCGGAGCAGAGGTGAGGAACTTGAGGCTGAGACTGGGGTCAGCAAGGGAGGACCTCTGTTAGAGCATCATCCACGCCCAACAGACACAGGTGTGGGCCAGGCAGAAGTACCACGTTGGAGAAATAGTCACCACCAAAGAAAAGGAATCAGTCCATTTCCATATTTTCCAGGTACTAGCAGAATCCCCTGGGTTTTTACATCAATCTAAGGGAGGAGGGGCTCCTCCAAACATAACAGATTGAATTCTTGACAGTCTTTTGAGTAGGTGCTCTACATAGATTTAGTTTGAGGACAAATAAATCGACGTTTTGTTGCCTGGGGGGCTTGGGTAGCAAGTGCATGCCCATTACACAAACCTCTAATTCATGAAAGTCTCCAGCACTAGCAGCTCTCCACTTCATTTTACAGGTGAGGATTGGGAGGCTAAGTACTTTGCCAAAGCTCATACACATGCTGCAAAGAATCCCAGCTCTCTCTGATTCCAGAACATATGATTCTTTTCACAGTGCAGATGACTTGGGTTACTCTGTAATTTTTATTTTTATTTTTTAAAATGTTTTATTGCTTATGCTATTATAGTTGTCTCAATTCTGCCTCCTTTGCCCCTCTCCACCCAGTACCCTTTATTCCCTCCAGCAATCCCCCCACCTTAGTTCATGTCCATGGGTCTTGTGTATAAGTTCTTTGGCTACTCCATTGCCTGTACTGTTCTTAACATTCCCCTGTCTATTCTGCACCTACCAATTTGTACTTCTTAATCCCTGCACCTTTTTCCCTATTCTCCCACTTCCCCCTACCAACTGATAACCCTCCAAATGATCGACAGATCTATGATTCTGTTTTTGTTGTGCTTGTTTTTTTAGGTTTTTTTTTTAGATCCAATTGTTGATAGTTTGAATTTATTGTCATTTTAAAGTTCATACTTTTGATCTTCTTTTTCTTAAATAATAAGTCTCTTTAACATTTCATATAATATTGGCTTGATGATGACTTTACCTTGTCTGGGAAGCACTTTATCTGCCCTTCCATTATAAATGATAGCTTTGCTGGATAGAGTTATCTAGGTTGTAGGTCATTGCTTTTCATCACTTTGAATACTTCTTGCCAGTCCCTTCTTATCTGCAAAGTTTCTTTTGAGAAATCAGCTGCCAGTCTTATGGGAACTCCTTTGTAGGTAACTCTCTGACTTTCTCTTGCTGCTTTTCAGATTCTCTATCTTTAACCTATGGCATTTTAATTATGATGTATCTTGGAGTGGTCCTCTTTGGGTCCATCTTGTTTGGGACTCTGTTCTTCCTGGATTTATATGTTTATTTCCTTCACCTAAATAGAGGTTTCTTTCATTATTTTTTCAAATAAGTTTTAAATTTCTTGCTCTTTTTCTTATCCTTCTAGCACCCCTATAATTTTAATGTTGGTACATTGAAGTTGTCCCTGAGGCTCCTGAGCCTATCCTTGCTTTGGGGGGATTATTTTTTCTTCTTGTTGTTTTGATTTAATGTTTTTTTCTGCCTTATATACCAAATCATTGATTTGATTTTTGGCTTCATCCACTCCACTGTTGATTTTCCTTTATTTCACTTAGTGTAAACTTCATTTTGCTTGTGTCCTTTTTTATGCTGTTGAAGTACCCAGTGAGTTCCTCGAGCATCCTAATAACCGGTGTTTTGAACTCTGTATCTGATAGATTGCTTATTTCCTTTTTGTTTAGTTCTTCTCCTGGAGTTTTGTTTTGTTCTTTCATGTGGGCCATATTTCTTTGTCTACTCATTTTGGCAGCCTCTCTGTGTTTGTTTCTACATATTAAGTAGAGCTGCTTTGACTCCCTGTCTTAGTACCTTACCAGTACACTTAGTAGAAGAGTGCACTGGTAAGGTGGATGGGTGGAGCTTTAGGTAATTGCCATAGTGGGGCAACCCGTGTGAACCAGGTTCTTAGAGTTTCCAATATAGTGTCTCCACTCTGTTGCTCTCTGTGGGGGAGGGGTCAGTGCTGCTGCCTGGTCTGTTTTCTGAGAGGAAGCTGTCTGCAGACACTTGCCCTGATGCCAGACACTTCAGCTTCTTCCCATATGCCACTGGGGCCCTTCTAGCTGCTGCCCCAGTGCTGGAGCCCAGAGGGAGTGAGTCTGCATAAGTCCTAAGTCTGTTGCAGGCCCTTTAAAAGCAGACACCTAAGAATCCTGCAGTTTCTTCTGCTGCCCCACCCCCTACCGATTTTTACAGCCAGAAGTTATGAGGACTTATCTTCCTGGCACGGGAACCCTCGGCTGTGAGGTCTGGTGTGCAGCTGCGATCCTTCATTCCCAAGGATCCCTCCCGATTTTTAGCCACCACACGTGGGTGTAGGACAGCCTGTTCTGCTTCTCTGTGTCTCTGCCTCTCCTACCTGTCTGGATAACTGACTTCTTTAATTCCTTGGTTGTTGGGCTTCCTTCCATACACCTTGATTTTTCTCATGATTCTGGGTGATAGTTGTTTCGTAGTTTAGTTGTAATTTTTGCTGTGGTTGTGCGAGGTGAGCTCTGTTTACCTATGCCTCCATCTTGACTGGAAGTCCTGAAGTAAGATATGCCTCTGCTCAGGAGTCCAGGGAGGAGTGGGAGCTGCCCCGGCACTCTAGTGGAGTAGGACTTCTGTGGATGGGAGGGGGAAGCACGTGTCATGAAAAGCGGAGCACGCACAAAGCAGTGGTGCAAACAAAATGGCAGCCATGCCTTTTGCCCCTACTTTGTAATTTTTAAAAGAATGATTTCACTTTGCAAATAATTATAATTTAACTCCACCACCCACATGTGGAGAAAGAAACTAAGGTAAATTTAATCATATATTGGATACAAATTTGTGCTATGTCAGGTTTGTTTCTTTTTAATTACACAAAAATTCTAGCATAGTGTCTTTAACATGCATGAAAATTTTAAGTTATAAAAATTAATTCTTGCTCTGGTCAGTGTGGTTCATTTGGTTGGAGTGACTTCCTGTGCAACGAAGGGTCGCAGGTTCGATTCCTGGTTGGGGCACATACAGGCAACCCATCAGTGTTTCTTTCTCTCCTTGTACTATCTCTAATAGTAATGAAAATGTCATCTATTAGAATTAAAAAAAATTAAATTAATTCTCAGACTGCAGCTGTTCATTAAGTATCCTAATGAAGAATGTGACACTACAGTTTAGAATCCACCAAGCAGCTACAACATGTCACTACTAGGCAATCCTAATCTTTGAGGATAAAATTTAAGTTCCTTGGTTTCACAGTTATTTCCCAGCATTATCTCCCATTCCTTGCCCATACACATCATTTTCTCCAGCCATAGTGAACTGCTTGCATTGACACTTATATTGGCAACGCCATTACAGCTGGTACCCTCCCCAAATTGTAATTTGTTTGGATGACTCTATGCCCTCCTAGCCTCCAAATTAAATGAAGGACTATATTTTAATTTCTATATCCCTAGCACCTAGTTCTGTGCCTAGCACATATTCAAAAACTATTCATGGAATGGATGCAAGAAACACTGAATAAAATTGGAATTTTAATTGGAGTAGTTGGTCTGTTTCTCATACTTCCTAGGCTAATTTCTCACCCTAATGTCTTCCCCTAAATAGCAGAATTCACAATGAGAATCTTTCAATAGCACTCATCTGACCCAGCAATTCTGGCTGAGGGCAAGAAGGGTACAAATAAAGAGCAGGACGGCTTCCTGCTCATAGTCTGTATTTCCAGTCAAAAATAAGTAAATGTATTTGCCAACACTGGGTATATATTCAAAGGGATGCAATCGGCTATAGCCTTTGGCAACAAGTCTATTTTGCCTTAACACACATTGCTTAGCAGTACCAAGGTTAAGAAAACCAGAAACTTCCACATACAAATAATTGATGAAAACTTGTAAGAGATTTGACTTAGACAATCCCAAACCCCTGAAAGCCTCTTAAGATTATTAAATAACTACAGAAAAGTCAATGATTGAATTTAGCAGTAAGAGTTGAATTTAGCTTTAAAAGACAAAAAAGCCACTAATTTACATTTCAGATTATTGTTGAATACACAAAATTGAGTATTATAAGAAGGACAAGCAAAATTGTTGGCACTGAGATCGTTAACTATTATGCAGACATAGTAGCCAAATATGTTGAAAGGGTAGATAGTGTAGATAGCCAAGTACTACACTTTAATAGGTATGAGTAAAAAGATATAGGAGAGCCAATTAGAGGGAAAATAAATAGGGCTTAAGATTCAACAGCCAGAAATATGTGTGAGGCCCCTTTAGGTTGAAAGTCATCCTCTGGTTACTTCAGTTTATCATAAGGCATCTGGCCTCACAATTCAGGACACAAGATGTACATACCAGTCTGAGACCAGCTCTAACAAATCAGCAGCACACCTGCCAAGCCACCATCAGTAGTACTCTGCCTCTGCCAGTTTGGGAGTTTCTCTTGGTTTCGTCTCCCTTCTCCACTAATGCTACCTCCTCTCTACTACCTATTGCTTAATTCAATGACTACTTTTGGGTCTCTGCTTTCCTAGCAACTCTCCCTTCTTAACATTGTGTCCTGATCAAACTTGCATTAGCTTAGGTGGGGCCCCATAGGTTCATCACAGGCCTGTAAACGACTAACTGCTTTAGGACCAGGTACCAATCACTGACCAATCCAGCTGTGGCTGAGAGATAGTGATATAGTCCAACAAAACTTGAACTCAAATAAACACCTTCCTGTCTTGTTCAGATGAGGGTGAAGACTGTAGCCAGTCTTTATTGTGCCATCTAACCTACAAACCTTAATTAGTGCTCTCATACTCTAGATTCAAGCACTTCTCATTGAAATCTAAATGGTTGGTAACATAAAATCAGGAAGGGAAAAGATGAAAGGTGATGGCAGGGGGAACACTGAGGAGGTAGCATATGCAGAAGGGCAGGAACAGGGAGCTGGTCTGAGAGAGCAACATGTCTTCCACAGAGCTGAAGAAGGGAGATGACAGAATTCATGTACAATGATTATCTTTTCAGTAACATTAGAGAAGAAAAATGCTGATAGTTATAGAATGAGAGGGATGAGGAGCTTGAGGACAAGGTTAGCAGAGCCATTGTAGGGAGCATATAAATGGACAAGAGATTTAATTTTAAAATGACAAATATAGGGCCAGAAGTTCCAGGAATATTTTCATAAGGATGATTGGTAGAAAGTCAAGTCAGATGCTCTCCATCAACTCAAAGCAGACAACTTAAGGCTGAGGGTTCAGACCAGGCAGAAGATAAAGACTCTAGGATGTTATTAGTTAAACAGAGATTTAGTAATAGATATGATGGAATATGGACCTGAGATTTTAGTGAAACTATTCATAATTGGATATAAAATATAGGCTTATAAAACTTCTCCCACATTTTTGCATACCTGTTTATGAAGGAATTAAATGTCCACTCCTTGTAAAAAGGTCATGCATGATAATGTGTATGAAGGATGATTCTTAATTATATCTCTTATTTGGCAGGCATACACCTTAGGTAATATGAATGATTTTGCTTGGAAATTTTTGTGACTTGTTCTAGGTGATTACTTATTTGGAGTGGGAAATCACCAATATTTTTGCACAACCAATATATGTCATTTCCTATAGTAGGTGCTTTACATATTATCTTATTAATCCTAATAGCCCTGTAAAATAGGTATTATTCTCAGTAACATATAGCTGAGAAAACCAATGCTCACAGAGATTAAGTAATTTACTCGAGATTGTAAAACAAGTCTGACTCCAAAGCATATGTTCTTCCCACAGGCTACATTACAGAGTTGAACAAGGGAGATGTCAAATAAATTCTTACATTTTTACTGCCAACGCTTATTATTTATATATAAGCTCATTAACATAAGGGCAGATAATTTATCAATATCTTTGTTCCCTCCAGAATTTGCCTATGATTAAGTATTTTAATTGGTCAAGAGGTACGGATGTACTATTACAGAATGTATCTTCAACAGGAATAAAGGAGTGTAGATTCTATCACTAACTAGTTGTGCAACCTTAGGCAAGCTTCTTAACCTTGTGAATCTAACCTTAGATTTTTCATCTAGTGAGATGAGGACTTTGGACTAGGTAGCGTCTGAGGTCCTATTTGACTTCATCCATCCATCCACTCATTCATTTAGTAAATAGGTTGAGATTTTTCTATGTATCAGGCACTGTATTTAATGTTCTGGAAATACAGTGGTAAATACAATGAAAATCTCATTGAATTTGCATTCTATAACTCCTGGCTTTGAGATAGTAACTCTCAATGTGGTAAGAAGTGACAGGTGGGGCAAATTTTCCGAATTGCTTGGAGAGTACTTTTTTTAAAGTATACCTATACTATCATTTGAAATGCAGCCTACTCCACAGGAAGTAAGTACTGTGGGGAGTTAGGGCTATTGATAAACATTTGTGGTACCCTTCATACAGGCTTGGCAGAAAAAAGGTTGAGAATTAGTGTTCTAAGTGTCATAGCAAATTAAAGAGTGCCAGTCATATTGCTCTACTTTGAAGTCTGAAGGAAGACATTAAAATAGCCAATTCTAAGCTTGAAGTCTGAAAATGCACTTGAATTATCAGTCCCTGATTAAAGCCCTACAAACACTTGAACCAATCAGAATGTTTACCTATCTTATTGTTAGCCATGATGTATGCTGAATTCATGTGAAAAGTTTTTTGATTAAAAGCACCACTATCGGGAGGGGGGTGGGATTGGCTGGGGTAGGGGGAGAGTGATGGGAAGAAAATTCAAACTGTAATTGAACAACAATAAAGTAATTAAAAAAAAAAAAAAAAAAAAAAA
>VMDR010029918.1:0-12556 GCA_007922815.1 Macrotus californicus
TTAACTACATTTAAGTCTGAACTAAGTTTCAAGATTAAAATCATACTTTAAAGTCCCAGGATAATGAAGAAACACCTCCCTGAAGTACATATAGACAGACAGCGTTGGGTATGTGAGTGCTCTCAGACAGTTGTCCTATATCTTGTCACATGGGCTGTTTCAGGCTCTTCTCTAGTAGATGCAGCAAGAAGGGCTCATGGGAACTACACCCAAAAAACTCTGAGTTTTTGTGTACTAGTAACAGTTTGCCTGTGTCCCTCTAAGTTTGAAAGTCTAAGTCCAGGGAGTGGGGGTCAGATAGAGGAATAGGACTCTGCCATTCAGTGTGCAGATTCTCACTTATTTTTGCCTCTATCGGTCAGGCATCTCTGTCCCATCCTCCATTCTGCCTGATGTCCTCAGGTGTGGAACTTCTCTCATTCATTTCTTCAGATCCTAAACCTCTGCTGTCCTGTAGAGACTGGAGGAAATGTTACCTAGCTATGAAACATGGGCAAAAGGAACTGGAATCTGTTTTACATACAGATTTTCAACTAATCATTGGTTTCAGCCCCCTCACTTGCCTTTGTCTTCCATGGCTACCGGTACCTACAGGAACTGACCCTTTCTGTGGTTCTACAGGAAATGGGCTTGCTCTTTTTTGTCATCCTTCTGTATAGGCATGTAAGGTTTCAGTTTTTTCTGTTCTATTAAAGTTATTTATCATTCTTCCCTCTGTTTACCATCTTCCAAAACTTTGCTGCCATCACTAGTCCATTGTTGTCTCTTTTTCTTATGTGTGAATTCATGTATTTCAAATTCATTTTCTGTCATTTTAGTGGGACCTTGAGAGGAAGCAGCTATAAACAAATGAGTTCAATGCAAGCTTGAAAAGAAATCCTCTTTTATTGCTTGAATAAAAGTATTGTATTACTTGCTATAGCAGGGTCTTTAGACATGCTATTTCCTCTCTATAGACATTTCTTCCCCCTTCCTTACCTGCAGGATATCCATTCACCTGATATAGTAGATTGAATTGTGCCCCCCAAAAGATGTGTCCACGTCAGTGCCTGTGAATGTGATTTTATTTGGAAATAAGATCATTATAGATGTGGGCCCTAAATCCAATGACTGATGCTCTTTGAAGAGAAAGGAGAGATTTGAAACACAAAGACACAGAGGAGAAGACTCATAGGGGAAGAAGATTATGTAAAGATAGAGGCAGAAACCCAAGTGATGCAGCCACAAGCCAAGGAACTCCAGGAGCCACTAAAAGCTGGAAGGTTGTTTTTTGCTTCCTTATGTTCCAAATCATTGATTTGATTCTTGGCTTCATTCATTCTACTGTTGTTTCCCTGTAAATTGTTCTTTATTTCAATTAGTGTATCCTTCGTTTCTGACTAGGTCTTTTTCATGCTGATGCGGTTAGCACTATGTTCCTTGAACATCCTTATCATGATTTGAACTCTGCATCTGATTGCTTATCTCCATTTCATTTAGCTCTTTTTCTGGAGTTTTCACCTGTTCTTTCATTTGGGCCATGTTTCTTTGTCTCCACCCTGTGTTTGTTTGTGTATATTAGGTAGAGCTGCTTTGACTCCATGTCTAAGTAGTATAGCCTAATGTAGTAGGTGTTCTGTAAGGTCCAATGGCATAGCCTCCCCTATCACCCAAGCTGGGTTCTCAAAGTGCACTCTTTGTGTGGACTGAGAACACCCTCCTCTCATAGTTGATCCTTGGTTGCTGTTGGCAGATCAATGGGAGGGATTTACCCAGGCTACAGCTGCAAGGACTGGCTGTGACCACTGACCACCAACCTCTGCCCTCTGTGGAGGATCAGCTGTGCAGGGGCAGAGTGCTGGTGCTCCGAAGTGGTCTGTAGGTGTCCATGGGGTACATTGGCCCTGGTGTTTCCTAGGTGGTGCAGACCAAGGTCAGTTTCCACCTGTGTTTTGCCCAGGGCACCCTGCCTGAATTATAAAGCAATCTGAGATGGCTGCTATTTGTGCTGAGGTTGGAGATTCCCAGGTGAAGCTGAGCTGTGGCTCTAATCTGGCTGCTGCTAGGGCTCACTAAAGCCAGTTATTCCTTGGTAGGATTTAGGAGCCAAGACTAGCCATTTTTATGGAGGAGCAGCTTGGGTGGGCCCATAAATTGAGTGGGGTAGAGCTCCTGTGGATCTCTAAGGTGGGTCACATAGTGTTAGCCAGGTTGATGGAGTCTCAGGTATGACACCAGCCTACTGGCTCTGTGGAGGAGAGGGTTCAGCAAAGGGACAATGGCCTCTGTTCACCTTGATGCCAGACACTTCAGTTTCTCCCTGTATACCACTGGTGGCTTTCAAGCTGCCACACCAGTGCTGGAGCTCTGACAGGTGAGTCTGAGTGTGTGTTCCCCTAGAGAAACTGCATCAGATTCCAGCAGCCTCCTACACCAGCTCAATCCCCACTGGTTTTTGCAGCCAGAAGTTGAGGGGACTTATCTTCCTTGCACTGGAATCCTTGGCTGGGGGCCTGGTGTGGTTCTGGGACTCTTCGTTTCAGAGATACCCCTCCCAAATTTTTATCCATGAGGGTGTGGGTCCAGCCTGTTCTGTGTCTGCGTCCCTCCTACCAGTCTGGATGGATGTGGTTTCTTCAATCCATAGTTGTCAAATTTCCATTCAACTAGATTTCTGACATTCTTGAGTGATGGTTGTTCTATACTTTAGTTGTAATTTTGATGTGGTTGTGTGATGAGGTGAGACATGTCAGCCTATGTTGCCATCTTGACTGGAAGCCCCTTTCTGTTGTTTTAAACCACCAAGTTTTGGGTTATTTGTTGTGGCAGTTCTAGGAAACTAATACACTGGGATGATTTCAACTACTCTGCAGGTCTCTACCCAAACATCACTCCCCTGAATTAGACCCACATATTATACAATTTCATTGCATTCCTCTGTTAGTATTAGACTTTTCATTGTGTAATTACTTGTGTACTCCTTGTTTTGTATCTACCTCTTATGGGGGCAAGACTACATCAGTCTTCTTCATTCTTGAGTCTCCCAGTCCTGACACAGTGCCTTACATGTAGCAGATGCCTAATTCATTCATTCACTCATTCATTCACTTATTATTATGGAATGTTTTTATTTTTTTTTAAAAGATAGAAAGAGAGGGAGAGAAACATCAATGTGTGGTTGCCTCTTGACCTGGCCCACAACCCAGGCATGTGCCCTGACTGGTAATCGAACCGGCGACCATTTGGTTCACAGACCAGCACTCAACCACTGAGCCACACCAGCCAGGGCATTTTGTTCAATTCTACCATCCTTGATAGTACAGCTGCAAAGCATGTTCTTATTATTCCAACCATAATACTGATGACCTAGATCTGTAATATTGTAATTACTTTTGCATGATACCATAATTTATCTCCCCCAAAATTTAGCTGAAGAGAATAGGAAAGTCTTTGTAAATGAGGTGCCTTTAAGCTCCCAAACCACCTCCACTCCCCCTCATCACACACACACCCCCACACAGCATCTCTCATGATAGAGCAAATACATGTTTGTTGGTGATGATGTCAACAGCCCCCTCAAGAGTTAATAATCATTTATCATGCACTCTGATTAAGCTGTCTTCTCCTCTGAGTCATAATCAAACCTTAGTAGGCTGTCAGAAGCAGATGCAATGTAATACTCCCACCGCATGTCCAATGGGGGGAAAACCAGTGACTCTGTGGGCTTCAGTATCTGTAATTTTTTTTAATATTTCATTATTTTTAGAGAGGGGGAAGGGAGGGAGAAAGAGAGGGAGGGACATTGATCGATTGCCACTTGCACGCTTCTACCTGGAGACATGGCCCCACAACCCAGGCGTGTGTCCTGACTGGGAATTGAAGTGGTGGGCTTTCGGTTTGCAGGCCAGAGCTCAATCCACTGAGCCACGCCAGCCAGGCCCAGTGCCTGTTATTTTTAATCACTGTTTTACCAAGTATTTCTGAGGCTGAAGCAGGACATCCTTTAGCAGCCTTATTCTATACCTGTTTTTAACCTGTATATCTATTTGTGCATCCCACACAACTATATATTATATATAATATGTGTGTTCATATTATGTAACTATATATTGGTGCACTTTTTCCACTAATTTGTAAGCTCAAAAAGAAGGACTCTCTCTTATTCATCACTGTGTCTCTCCCCTAACAAAATGCATGGCATATAATAGGTTTGCAGCATGTATTTGTTGAATAAATGAATGTCACTTAGTTAATCTTGTTCTGTTCCTGAAAGTTCTCATTTGGGATAAATTCTAAGAGTTGAACACTTTTTTAAAAGTTATGGTTATATGTGCAACCATCTAAGGTGCCTGTAAGTCAGGCCTTAAGCTGGATGGGTGTTCATTAATTCTCAGATCTATATCCAGTGTTCTATTTGCCTGTGTTTCTATGAATAGACATGATGTGGAAATTTATCCACAGTGAAGCAAGAGACGGGAATAGCTATACCCTTCTTTTATACCTCTAATATTAGAATGTGGACACATTGAACCTGATAGCAATTAAATAATGAAGAATACTGAAGAATAATGAAGCATGTGACCAGAAGAAGCCTGCCAGCACTGAGGAGTCCCAAACCACACCCACACATGCACACCAATTCAATAGACAAAGTGCAAAAGACCCACGGGCTTGGCCCTGCTGTTGTCCACATGTCTGTCATTTCCTCTCCTCATTTATCCGGGGGTCTGACACCCAGATAATCGGGAAAGTCTCTTGGAATAGCTGACATATATATCACTACACCCCTTTGATCAGTGTAGTGAACCTGTAGGGAACTCCCCCAGATCCCTTCAGATGCCTTTTACCATTTCTAAGGGCCCTCCCCACCAGATCCTGTGTTTTTTCTTATAACAGTCCACACCAGTGACTCTCTCTTCAGAGCACAGTCCAAGGGCTACCAGAGCCAATTAGCCCGCATCTACAGGGAGGCAGGTGTGCTTAGGAGTTTGCTTCTCCTGGGAGGGGCCCTCTGCCAATGGCTGACTCGTGGGAGTGTAAGAAAACCCATCTCCCTTGTCTGGAGTGGCTCTAAGTTCAACGGTAATTTACAGTCCTGAAGTCCTGACAGGGACATGCTGAAAAGGAGACTTGGCATACTTTTTCTTCACTTCTTCCCCTTCCACTCTGTTTCCTCATTTCTCAAAAGTTTCTCATGGAGACACCTCTTTATTAAATCACTTGCTCTCAAATCCTTGTCTCAGTGTTTGCTTTTGAGGAACTGAACCTAAGACACTTGGTTCTGAAAGGACCTCCTAGGAAACTGACTCTAAACATGAGGTTCTAGAGTTGAGTCACTTGCTGGCCAGATGGTGACCAGGACTTTCCCAGGTGGGGTAAGTGGAGTATGGACAGCCCTGGTCATGCTGTAGAATTGCAGTCTCTAAGACGTTCATCCAGACAGGACTCAGTGGGAGGCGAGGCAGTGGCTTGTGTAATTTCTCTGTTGTGTGAGAAGCAAGAAGGAAATGGCAGTTATAAGGACTGTGAAATTGGTTGTTTCTGGGCATCACTGATGCATTGAAGAGGAAATGAGAGGCTCATGTGTGAAAGTCAGAAGGCCCCCTCCACACCACTTAAAGATACTTTTAATTCCAGAAACCAGAGGACACAGCATGCTAAAGAACAGGCCAGGACCTATCAGTAATCTTAAGACTAGCAGAACTTCAGAGAAGGCTGAATTTGCAGCCTCATCCAGGCTCCTAGAACAGAATCAGGGCCCAGCTGAGGAAGGAGTGTGAACCTGAAACTTGGAATGGTGACATCTGGGTAGATGCACTTGAGAACCTCTAAGCCTCAGGGTCTGCAGAAGTAGCCTCTATGTCCCTGGCTAAAGAATAATGGCCCACCTCTCACCTGGAGGCTACATAAAGTGTCAAGTGAGACAGATGCCTCGTGCTCCTCAAGACAATATTTGCCCTCCTCAAGTCTGGCAACCTCCCCTCCTCCTGACCACTGACCAATGACAAGGGACAAGTCTCACTGTGGCCTGATTAGGGAAGTGCTGGCCTTGCCACAGAGAGAGAAAGAGTATTCACTGAAGGAGTTTCAGGGACTGGCTAACATATCTGGGAGTGGATGTTGAGGGTGCTGGACCTGAACTGGGGACAGTATACTAATCTGGAAAAAGGAGAGTTCCTTAATATGAGACCAATATCCTATCACTCAGCATTTAAGAGCTTGCTAATGGAACTAGACCTAAAATGCTGTTGAGATAGCTTTCAGAAGTTTGTGGGGGGAATGACCCACATTGAAAGAAGTGGAGAAGCCAGAAATGCCTTGGCAGAGTGTTAAGAATGATATTTAAAGGCTCAGAGATAAGAACATGTCAGAATGAATCAATTATTTAAGACTCAAGGACTCACTACATTCCTGTGAGGGCCCAAAAGATACTCCTTTTACTTACATAATGAGGAATGTACTAATGATGAGGACACAACACTCTTGAGACATTCAGTTGGGACACTCCATTGCCCAGGGCCTCTGGTTCCAGATGCTGTCATGAAACAGTTCTGATGACAATGGGAATGATAGAATTCCAGAATAGTAGAGGCCAGGTGACAGATCTTAACCACCAGAGACAAGGTGAACTTAATTACTGGAAAGTTTGACAAGGTTGGAATGGTTCGTGGATAGGTCAACTCACTGGAATGAGCCACAGATGAAGTGGGCTGCACTACAGCCCCATCCATGCAGGAGTGTTCTTGAAAGACAGTGGTGAGGGGAAATCCTCTCAGTGGGCTGTTTCAGAGAGAGCACCTGGTCATCCATTTGTGCGAAGAGAGAAATGATCTGCAGTGAGGATATCTTGGATTGTTGGGCAGATACTGTTGGGAGATACCATGTTGCGGTGGGCAAGGGGGAGTGGGAGCAGTCCACTCCACCACAGAGGAATAGTTTAATACCAACATTGTTTAGATTTGGCACTGCACAGTGATAAGAAAACAATAAACTGACTGTAGGCACTTTTATTATTCTTTGTAAATTCTCTACAGACAAAACATACCCTTCTTGCCTGTATAGGAGTGGACCAGTTCTGCCACTTTCCCCCTAGTTCACCACTGCCTATAGACTGTGGTGAATAATTCAGTTGGATGGTCAGAGGTCTGGAGGGAGTGAGACTAGGGACATTACAGTCTGGGGCCTATCACGGTGGGCCTAAGTCTGAGGATATTTGTATTTCCAGTGAATGCCCACCAGGGTGGATCCATTGCAGGAGAGGCATTAAAAAACTAAGGAGTTGCCCCCAAAATGTCAGACTTCTATCGCCAGCTACCTGGTGCCTGAAAAAAATGAACGAGATGGAAGATATCTAGGTCTCTGCAGCTTAGACCCTTTCTCACCAGGCTGATTTCGGTCTTGTTGCTGCTAAGTGTCTGGCCCATCACCAAAAGGGACTGACATGGAGCCCTTAATATGGTGCTTTTCCTCAAAGAGGCCAATCAGCCCCACAGTGGCAAGTTGATTACATGGGATCCCTTACACTCTGGAAGGGACAGTGATTGATCTTGACTGGGATCAACATGTTTTCTGAGTCTGACTTCTTGCCCACAACATCTTGGGGCTAAGAAAGCCTCACTTTGCATAACAAAGGAAACCCATTAAGAGCAAAGGAGTCACCGCTTTGCCAGAAGGCTCCAGATCAACTGGTCATACCACAGATGGCATCAGCCAGGTGCAGCTTGCCTGTCAAAGAGCTGGAGCTATCTTAAAAATGCTCTTAAAGATGTAGCTATGGCACCAGCTTAGAGATGACTCCATGCAAGTTCAGGCCATTTGCCTTCAGGATGTTTTACCTTCAATCAGCAGCCTTGATATGGTGCTGTGCCCTCCATAAGCAGAGCACAGAGGCCCAGAAAACACGGGATGGAAATAGAAGTGTCACTGTTCACAGTGACTTCCAGTGCCTCACTTGGAGAATCTGTCCTTCCTGTATCCAGAAGTACAGGTTCTACAAACTTACAGCTACAGCAGCCACATGGTCATTTAGGCAAAAATGTCACCACGCCGGCAGGGGCAGTTGACCTCTGCTCATGATAATTAGACACAATAGGGCAGGAGAAATGTGTTGGGGGCTCAGAGGATCCCCTGGGTCAAGTCCTCGTGCTCTCATGCCCAGCTGTCACTTTAAATGGATGGATGCAACACAAATGGCCTGATAAGGGCCTAGAAACCAAGGCTCATATTCCTCAAGGATGAGGGTCTGGGTCGCCTCACAAGGTAGGCCATCTAGACCACAAGAAATGCTTGCCAAAGATGAGAGGAACTAAAATAATCAGCGGAGAGAAATGATGAGTATCAGTTAGGACCATAAGACTAACTGCAGCAATGGAGACTTCAGCTATTTCATCAATGTTGTCCCACTTCCCACTCTTATGTTTTAAATTCACCAATAAAGAGTGAACCCATGAAACCCTAGGCACCCCACCCTCAACCCCAATAAAAGAACCTCAGGCCCATGTTCTCCCAGTCTACCCAAGACCTCACTGTGTGGCTACGGGGGTGCCGTGTGCTCTCCAGGATCTGTGAGTAGTAAACCTTCCAAAGTTCCTTGATTATTGTTGCTAAGGTACATCTTGCAATCATAATAACCACAAAAGCTGGTCCAGCTACAACATTGACTTCAAAGGGGAAATATCTTTGGGAGCTCACCTTGGCTCAGAAGAGTGCCCCGGGCATTTCTAGCCAATAGCATCACTGTCAATAGGCTGAGACTGGCACAGAATGTTCAGTCTCTGAAATGGCCCAGAGAAGGCTGCTCCCTCTTCCACCTGCCAAATGTCAGCTACTGCTTGCTCATGTCCTACCTTCTGCAGGCTCAGCATTACTCATTTCTCAAACCCATGAAAACCTAATCTGGTGAGAAATAACTTCCCTCCAGCAGTGAATGGAGGTCCCAGCTTACAATGGTGCAAAAGCAATATGCGTTCAGCTCAAATCATGCTATGAAGTTTGAATTTTGATATTTTCCTGGGCTAGCAATATGCAGTAAGATACTCTCTCATGATGCTGGACAATGGCAATGAGCCACAGCTGTCAGTCAGCCCTGTGAGGGAAATTATGGATATTCTGTAGTATAATACTAAATGCATTTTCTACCTAACTGTATTTTCAATTTACAAGGGGTTTATTGGGACGTAACCCCATTGTAAGTCAGGTAGAGAGTGAGGAGAGTCCTGGATACAGTCTGTCTGGAAAAAGTCGAGCCATTGTTAATATAATGAGAACAGTTTGCACAACATTGATGTAACCTGGCAGCCAAGGAGAGTGGACTGGAATGTGCATGCATGAACAATGATAACTTTACTGTATAGTCAGAGGGAGTGGTACACGCCATTGAGTGAGCATGGGTACTGGGTGGCCATCGCATTCAAAATAACTGAGTAGAACAACAAGTCTGCATCAAATTTTGCATTAAACTTGAATACTCCTCTGCGGACTCTATTCGGATGATTCAGAAGGCCACAGCTATGGAGCAACTGGTGATTGGCAGCTTCATCATGACAACACACCTGCTCGTACATTATGTCTCGTGCAGTTTTTTAGCAAAACATCAAATCACTCAGGTGTCCCAGCCCCCCTACAGCTGAGATTTGGTGCCCTGTGACTTCTGGCTTTTCCCAAAACTAAAATCACCTTTGAAAGGGAACAGATTTCAGACTATAGCTGAGATTTATGAAAATATGACAGGGCAGCTGATGGTGGTTGGGAGAACTGTGTGAGGTCCCAAGGTGCCTGCTTTGAAGGGGACTGAGACATCATTGCCCTGTGCACAATGTTTCTTGTATCTTGTACCTTCTTCAGTAAGTGTCTCTATTTTTTGTATTACATGGCCGGATAGCTTGTGGACAGACCTCACATATGTGAGCACTGAGCAGCAGCCTGACTATATATAATCTTCATGCCCAGCAAGCAGACTCACCATTTCCAGGTACAGCCAGTCTGTCTGCTTTGTCTACTCCGGTTCTCTGGCCCCATGCAGCTTGCCCATTGGAAACAAAGCTTGGTCCTGAATCCCAGTTCGGTCGACTATAACCCAGGTGCCCTTCACCAAGTTTATTCCACCCACATTCTTTGGGACTCGGTATTTTTTGCAATGACTACTCTGTGTCCTCCCTGACTTATGATCCTGGAAACCACTTGATGTTGACAATCACCACTGTCCAGAAACCCTGCACACAGTGCTGTGCATGTTGCCCTCAGAATCAAGATTTCCTTTCTGGAGAGTACTTCTGACCTAGAGCCACCCGAAGATTGCCACATGCCCATGGACTTGATATGATGGCACACAGCAGGTCCAGGAGTTAATGCCTCTGCTGGTTTCTCCTCAGCACTGCCACTTTCTGGCCTTGGCTCCCTGATCCTGCTGGTTAGAATGTCCCAGCATGCCGTGCTGCTCAGATTGTGAATTATGACATATGACAGAAAAAAATGTTAGAACTCTGAAGAATGTTAAAGGTCATCTTGTCCAGTGCTTCTCAAACTTGTCTATGAACCACACCTCTGAGGAAAAAAAACACATAGCAGTGGATACCTTCCTTTGCAGACAAGAAAACAAATGCAGAGTCTAAGTGTCTTGCTTATTATGATTAAGAAATAATGACCTGACATGTAGCATAGAATTTTATGTATCATTAGGAGTCATGTTCTCTTGGATCTTTTTTCTATTAGCTTGGATTTATTGCCAACCTATGAGAATTTTGTACACAATTAAAATTAACTTAAAAAACATCTATTGATCATATCTATCAGGGATATGCTAGATATTGAAACAATGGTACTTAAAACATTTTTTTAAATTTCCCAGCTCTTTTGAGATATATTTGACATATCTGAGTTTAAGGTGTACAATGCAATGATTTGCTATACATACATACTGTGAGATGTTTACCACAAGGTTAAGACATCTTCAAACTCCTACAATTATCATTTTGCTGTTGTTATGGTGATAAAAGAGTTCTTATAAGATTTACAAAAAAAAAGTTTAACAACTCCGCTTGAATAGAAATGGTAACCTTGACAGGCTGATAAGAAGGGTCACCAGTTTTTAAATGGATTCTGATGAATATAGTTAATATAGAGTATAAAGAAGATAATAAAAATGTGTATGGAAACTAAAGTACTTTAGCAATTTGGTTCTAAACCATAGTGTATTTTTGTTAACGGGTCTTTTGAAAACACAAAATCACATTGTACTATATTTTCCTCAGTTTCTTATCTAAAGAGCAGGAGGCTGTATTTTAATAAAGGTTAGTAATACAAAATGATAAGAAAACATTGAGAGAGAACAGGACTGAGAACAAAAGATAGAGATGAGACTGGGAGTTTGAAAAGAATTCCTTGAAGAAAAAAGACAACAGGAGATCTTGATTGAATACAAAGAGTCTTAAAGAAAGATACCAGGACATTGTATTAGTCTGTCTGGCTGCCATAACAGAATACTACAGACTGGATAGGTTAAACAATAGAAACTTACCTTTTCACATTTCTGGAGACTAGAAGTCCAAGATCAAGGTGCTGGAAAGATTGGCTTTTCCTGAGGTCTCTCTTCCTGGCTTGTAGATTGCTTTCTCTGTGCTGTGTCCTCATGTGGCCTTTCTTCTGTATGTGCACAGACAGACAGAGAGAACTAGTGTCTCTTCTACTTCTTATAAGGACACCAGACCCATCAGATTAGGGCCCCACCCTTATGGCCTATTTAACCAGGGCTACATATGAATTTAGGGAGTGTATAATTTTAGTCCACAACAGGCACTTCCTCAGCAATATTGTGCACTAAAATCACTCCTTTTCTTGAAAGTTGTCTCCTGTTCACAGAAGAGAGAAAGCAAAAGATTCCTGTTTGACAAGGTAACACCTATGCCACATAAGACAGTGTCTTGTGTGAGTAATGGGCTTACCAGCCTCCAGGGAGCGCGCAGTACCTGAATTCACCTCCTATTCTATGTCAATGCAACACAGAGGATTTGGCCACTCTTCATCTTCTTGTGACAGCTCACTCTGCACTGATCAAATCAATTGTTAACTTGCAGCCTTACCTGTAATTTTGTTCAGGCCTTTGCTGCCATGGATAGCTTAGTTTTATTTAATTTTCTGGCAATAATGTGAGTTTCCTACATATGGTTACGGTAACTGCATATATATTAGAACCAGTGCAACAAATTGTTGATATCTGATACCATAGAGAAAGGAAATGTTACGAAGGCCACACATAAATGCTGGATTAAATTTTACCCTGGAACACTGAAATTAATAGCAATAATAATGGTGGTTAATTTTGTTAAGCTCTTTATGTATTATAAAATGCTTTCCTTTTTATCATTAAATTTCTAGTTGCAAAAGTAATATATGATGGGTTTTTTTAAAAAGACAACCCAAGAGTATAAAGTAAAAAATTAACAATTTTATCTGTCTTCCTTACTCTTAACTTACCTTCCTCCCACAGAGTAGGGATAATCACTTAACAGTTGGTGTGGGGTTTTTTCCAGATCGCTCACTAAACACTCCCTCTCCCCAACCCTACCGGGTGTGTTACTTT
>VMDR010029919.1:0-12561 GCA_007922815.1 Macrotus californicus
ATTATACACTAAGCATTATAGTAGTATTGGGAATTGTTGTAGAATAGTATAGATGATTAATTTTGACTCAGACACTACTGAAATTTAAATCTTAGATTCAAATCTTACCATTTTTAAAGCATATATTATTATCTTTGGAGTCAGATTTTAGGGATTCTTAAAGATATTTTTTTCACCTGGGTGAGGCTCTGGTGCATGCATTTAGATTATTGGCATTTTTTGAGAGTTCAGATAAATTATTACGTTATCTTTCATCATTTTTTTTCTCTATAGGCATTTAGGTAATTAACTTACGCATTTCTGGCAAACGGACTAGGTTATCTGGATGTAAAGTGCAGTGTTCCTGCAGCTTTTTTCAATAAGGAACTAGACCCTAGCATCTGAAAAAATGTGCTAATCATTGCACTAAATTGAGATCTGGCATAATTGTATATATATTTATGTGTCTAAAACTATATATAGCTCTATGGTTACGTTTGGTTAGTTTATAAGGTTATAAGTGCATACATGACTTTCAATTGTGTGGCAGTAAGGTGGCATCTGATATGAAATTTACATCTGTTATGTGTATAATAATAAATGTGAATTATTTTTCTGTCAGTTTATGATGTCATTATAAAACATTTCTTTTTTGCATGACCTAGATTTTTTTCCCCTGTACTTAAAAAGATTGGTAATACCGAGGGTGTGGAGAACATTGAGCAGCTGGTTCATCTTGTGCTTATACTGTCCGTGTGAGTCTAAATTAATAGAGTTTTTGTGAAGAACAATTTAGTAATATCCGCTAATTGAAAGTACATATTCTTTGATCCAGCAGTTCTTCTAAAAACTTATTCTCGGTAAATCTTCACATCAGTGCACAAAGTAATGTTCAAGAGTGTCCCCTGAAGCCAAAACATGACACACTGTAAATGGTCCAAATGTCTGTCAACAGGGGATTAGTTAAATAAATGGCAGCATATCACTGTATGTATTCTTTTTTAACCCCTCTATGGATTTGTCTGGTTATTCTCAAAAGCACCGTACTATTTTAGTTTCATAGTTTTATAGTAGTATGTTTTGATGTCTGGTATATATTCTCACTATCGTTCTTTTTTTAAGAAGTTACAAGCATACATAAAAGTCTTAACAGATAATATTAAGTCACTGTACCCATATTTCAAATCTTAACATTTTAGCTGAGGATTACCCTTCTTGAGGTAAACCTCTGAGCTTGACATTATCTTTCTCAGTACATGGTTTTATACTTCTACAACATTTTATTGATATAGATTATACACTAATAAATATAAATATATATTTTGCACGTTCTTAAACATATGTACATGTCGTTCTTTGCAAATTTTGCATTCTAATAAACTTTTTCCCTTTTGCTCAATATTTTTTAATAATTTATATATGTTGATAAATTGGGCTTTGGTTCAGTTATTTTATCCACTTAGATATGATTAAACCTCAAATTATGTATATATTCTCCTATTGATAGATTTTTTGGTTACTTCCATATTTTTGCAGCAAAAACATTCTTGCACATGTGTTCTTGGCCACCTGTGTTTTTTCTCCAAGGTAAAAGCTCAGTGATAGAACTATTAAGTTGTAAAGTGTGTGTGTGTTACAGACTCTAAGTTTTGATGCTTCATTAGCCTCTACAGTGGTTGTGTCAGTGTATACTCACACCCGCATCTTTGCGAAGATGGTATTGTATATTTAAAAAATCTTTGCCAGTGTGATGCCAGTTTTAGTTTTTATTTCTCTCATTACTAATGAGGTGGAACATATTTATTGGTTGTTGGGTTTCCTAGTCTTTGAGTTACTCACTTTTTTTTTTTTTTCCGATTTTTCTTAGGGAGTGTTCTCCTTTTTCTTATTCATTTGTTGCAATTATTTACACATCCTGATGAATTCTTAGGTAGATGTATTACATGTATCTTCTTGTAATGGATGTTTTGTTTTTATAGTTCGTTTATGGTGTCTTTAGTATTGCAGAAGTATTCAATTTTAATGTAATTGAAATTGTCAATATTTTCCTTTATGGTATTGGTTTTTGGATTTTGCTTTTTTACCCTGGAGTTATAGTCTCCTTATTTTCAATTTTGGTAGTTTTGAAGTTTTTGTTTTTCACATCTAGGGATTTAATCAGCTTGGTTTTGAGTTTTGTCCATGATGAGGTTATATTTTTCCATATGGGTGTCCAGTTCTCCCCATGCTACTCATTGAAGACTCTGTCCTTCCCCATTGCTTTGTAATGCTGTTTCTGCTGTATAACAGTTTTTCTTATTTTCATAGGTGTGGTTCTGGCTTCTTTATGTCCTTTTGTATATTTCTGTTAGGCTTAGTGTAGCATGCTGTTTTAATAAGTGTAGTGATAAGTACAGCTTTAGGTAATGCTGTGGACTGAATGTTTATGTCCTCCCAAGTGTGTGGAAATCCTGGTCCCCAGTGTCATGGTATTAAGAGGTGGGGCCTTTGTGAGGTAATATTTCTATAATTAGGAATGGGATTTATGCCCTTATAAAAAGACATGAGAGACTCTCTCTCTACTCTTTCCTCCACGTGAAAAGTTGACAGTCTGCAACCCAGGAGAGGGTTCTCATCAGAACCTAACCATACCGGCACCTTAATCTCAGATATCCAGTTTCCAGAAGTGTGGGAAATAAATTTTTATTGTTTAAAAGCCACTCAGTCTGTATGGGGCTTTGTTATAGCAGCACAAAGTGACTAAGACAGGTAGAATGGGTTTTTCTACTTGGTTTTTAAAATTTTGTTTGTCCTTGATTCCAAGCTCTTCCATAAATATTTTTTTAAATCGAGGTAAACTTTGTCTGACATAAAGTTAACCATTTTAAAATGAACAGTTAAGTGGCAGTTAATACAATACAATGTTGTACAACCACCATGTCTATCAAATAGTTCCATAACATTGTCATATTCCAAAAGGAAACTCCATACCCATTAAGCAGTACCACTCCCCAGTCCTTGCCAGCCCCTAGCAAACCACCAATCTGCTTTTGGTCTCTAAGGATTTACATTTTCTGTTAAATATTATTACCTGAGTGGTAAATATTTCACATAAAGGGAATTGTGCTATGCAAGACGTTTTGTCTCTGGCTCTTTCACTTAGCATAATGTTTTTGAGACTCATATGTACATTATTCTTTTTTATGGCTGAAAGACATTTGGATTGTTCCCATTTTTTGGCTGTTGTTAATAGTGTAGCTTGAGCATGTGTGTGAATGTATTTGTTTGAATACCTGTTATCCGTTCTCTTAGATAGCTGAATCGTTTTACATTTTTCATCAGCAGTGTCTAATGGTTCCACTTTCTCTACATCCTTGTCAACAGTTTAAAAAAATTATATCCATTCTAGCGTATGTGAAGTGTAGTATCTTATGATTTTGATTTACATTTCCCTAATGACTATAATGATGTTGAAAATTTTTTCATGTGCTTTTGGCCATTTGTGTATCTTTTGGATAAATGGCCATCCAAGTCCTTTGTCTAACTTTAAAATTGGGTGGTTGTATTTTTGTTGTTGTGTTGTAGGAGTTCTTTATATCTTCTGAATACTAGACCCTTATCAGATACATGGTTTGCAAATATCTTCTCCTTTTCTGTAGGTTATCTTTCACTTTTTTGATAATGTCCTTTGATACAAAAAGTTTTTAATTTTAATGAAGCCCAATTTATTTTCTTTTATTGCTTATGCTTTTGATGTCATATTTAAGAATCCATTGCCAAACCAAGGTCATGAAGATTTACTCCTGTTTTTTTAAAGACTTTTATGATTTTAACTTTATATTTACATTGTAGAGCCATTTTGAGTTTTTGTGTATGGTGTGAGAAAGGAGTCCAACTCCATTATTTTGTATGTGGCTCTCTGGCTGTCCCAGCACATTTGTTGAGGAGACTACATTTTTCCCATTGAATAATATTGACATCTTTGTTGAAAATGGATTGACTGTACATGTATGAGTTTATTTCTGGATTCTTAGTCCTGTTTCATTCATTTATATATGTTTACCTTTATGTCAGTACACGTTGTTTTGATTACTGTAGCTTTGTAGCAAGTTCAGAAATTGGGAAGTGTGAGTGCTCCAACATTATTATTCTTTTTCTGTACTGTTTGGACTGTTTGAGGCCATTTGCTATTTCTTAGGAGTTTGAGGATCACCTTTTCAATTTCTGCAAAAACAGCTGTTTGAGTTTTGATAGGGATTGCATTGAATCTGTAAATTACTTTGGGTAGTACTGTCATCTTAACAGTAAGAAGTCTTACAATCCGTGACCACGTGATCCTTCATTATTTAGGCCTTCTGTAATTTATTTCAGCAATATTTATAGTTTTTAGTGTATGTGTTTCACTGCCTTGGTTAAAGTTATTCCTAGGAATTGTTTTCTTAATTTTTTTTTTTTTTACTTTTCATTTTTCATTTATAAGAACACATGTGGTTTTTGCATGTTGATCTTGTGACCTCAACTTTACTGAATTCATTTATTAGTTCTAGTAGTCATTTTTGTGGATTGTTTGGGATTTTCTGTATATTTAGGATGATGTCATCTGCAAATAGAGATACTTTCACTTTTCTCTTTTCAATTTGGATGCCTTTTATTTCTTTTTCATGCCTAATTGCACTGGCTAGAAGGCAACAGTGCAATGTTGAATAGCAGTGCTAAAAGTGGCATCTTTGCCTTATTCTTTTTTTAAATATTCACCTGAGGATATGTGTACTGATTTTAGAGAGAAGGGGTTGGGGAGACAGACAGACAGACAACAATGTGTGAGAGAGACATTGATTGGTTGCTTCCTGAATGTGTCCTGACTGGGGGGTCGAATCCACAGTCTAGGCATGTGCCCTGACTGGAAATTGAACCCGCACGTTTTGGTGCACAGGACAACGCTCCAACCAACGGAGCTACCCATCCAGTGCTGCCCTGGTCTTGGTCTAGGTCTTGGTCTTGACCTGAGGGGGAAAACTTGCAGTCTTTCACCTTCGAGTATGTTG
This sequence comes from Macrotus californicus, assembly GCA_007922815.1. Taxonomy (NCBI): domain Eukaryota; kingdom Metazoa; phylum Chordata; class Mammalia; order Chiroptera; family Phyllostomidae; genus Macrotus; species Macrotus californicus. Next base: position 5,004 of record VMDR010029919.1, read on the forward strand.
TTAGCTCTGGGTTTTTCATAAATGCTTTTTACCATATTGAAGAAATTCCTTTCTGTTCATAGTTCGCTAATATGTCTATCATGAAAGGGTGTTGGATTTTGTCAAATGCTTTTTCTGCATTGGATGAAATGTTACATATTTTATTCCCTGTGTTCTTTTAATGTGATGTACTACATTGATTGATTTTCTTATGTTGAACCACCTTGTGTATGGTGTATAATCATTTTAATATGCTATTGCAATTTGCTAGTATTTTGTTGAGGATTTTTGCAGCTATATTTGTAAAGGATATTAATCTCTAGTTTTATTTTCTTGTCATGTTTTTAGTCTGACTTTGATATGAGGGCAATACTAGCTTCTTAGAATGAGTTATGAAGTGTTACCTCCTCTTCTGTATTTTGGAAGCATTTGAGTAGGATTGGTGTTAATCCTTTAAATGTGGTAGAATTTACCTGGGAAACCAACAGGTCCTGGCTTTTCTTTATTAAGAGGCTATTGATTCCTTATTCAAATTTCTTACCTGTTATAGGTCTTTTCAGATTTCTATTTCTTCTTGATTCAGTTTTCAAAGTTTGTTTCTAGGAATGTGTCAAATTTATCTAGGTTATCTAATTGTTACAGTTATTTACAGTATAGTATTTACTTTTAATCTTTTTTTATTTCTGTAATGTCAGTGGTAATGTCCTCATTCTCATTTCTATTTTGGTTAATTGCATATCTCTGTTATGTTTTTCATCATTTATCTAAAGGTTTGTCAAATTTATTGATTTTTTTTCAAAGATCTAATTTTTGGTTTTATTGATTTTTCTCTATGGTTTTCTGTTTTCAATTTTGTTTATCTCTAGTCTAATCTACTATCTTTGGGATTTTTTTCTCTTCTTTTTCTAGTGCCTTAAGTTTTAAAGTTACATTAATTTGAGATCTTTTTAAAATGTAGGCAATTGCTGCTATGAATTTCCCTCTGAGCGCTGCTTTTGTTATATCCCATAACTTTTGGTATATTGTATTTTTGTTAATAGTCTTGTATTTTCTAATTTGCTATGTGATTTCTTTTTTTAAAATTTATTTTATGGATTATGCTATTACAGTTGTCCCAATTTTTTCCCCTTTGTCCCCCTCCACCTGGTATCTCACATTTCCTCTGGCAATCCCCCCACTTAGTTGATGTCCATGGATCATGCATATAAGTTCTTTGGCTACTCCATTTCCTATACTCTTCTTAACTTCTCCCTGTCTGTTCTGTACCTACCAATTTGTACTACTTAATCGCTGCACCTTTTCCCCCAATCTCCCCCTTCTCCCACCCAACTGATAACCCTCAAATGATTTCCATATCTATGATTCTGTTCTGCTTGTTTGCTTAGTTTGCTTTATAGAATCGATTATTGATAGTTATGAATTTATTGCCATTTTAATGTTCATAATTTTGATCATCTTCTTTTTCTTAAATAAGTCCCTTTAACATTTCATATAATAATGGCTTGGCGATGATGAACTCCTTTAGCTTTACCTTGTCTGGGAAGCACTTTATCTGCCCTTCAATTCTAATTGATAGCTTTGCTGGGTAGAGTAATCTTAAATTATAAGTCCTTTTTTTTTTTTAAGATTTTATTTGTTTTTTGTTTTTTTAGAGAGGGGATGGGAGGGAGAAAGGGAGAGAAACATCAATGTGTGGTTGCCTGTCACATGCCCCCAACTGGGGACCTGGCCCGCAACCCAGGCATGTACCCTGACTAGAAATTGAACTGGTGACCTTTTGGTTCATAAACTAACACTCAATCCACTGAGCCACACCAGCCAGGGCAAATTATAAGTCCTTGCTTTTCATCACTTTGAATATTTCTTGCCAGTCCCTTCTTGCCTCTAAGGTTTCTTTTGAGAAAAATCAGCTGATGGTCTTATGGGAGCTCCTTTGTAGGTAACTATCTGCTTTTCTCTTGTTACTTTTAAGATTCTCTCTTTATCTTAAACCTTTGGCATTTTAATTATTATGTGTCTTGGTGTGGTTCTCTTTGAGTTCATCTTGTTTGGTACTCTCTATGCTTCCTGAACTTGTGTGTCTGTTTCCTTCACTAAATTAGGGAAGTTTTCTTTCATTATTTTTTCAAATAAGTTTTCAATTCCTTCTTCCTCTTCCCCTTATGGCACCCCTATGATTCAAATGTTCATATGTTTGAAGTTGTTTCAGAGACTTCTTCATCTATTCTTTTCTGGGGGGGGGGGGGCTTCTTTTTTCTTCTTGCTGTTCTGATTGAATGCTTTTTTCTTCCTTATGTTCCAAATCATTTATTTGATTCTCAGCTTCATCCACTCCACTGTTGTTTCTCTGTAAATTTTTCTTTATCTCACTTAGTGCAGTCTTTATTGCTGCCTGGGTCTTTTTTTATGCTGCTGAAGTACCCAGTGAGTTCCTTGAGCATCCTAATAACCAGTGCTTCGAACTGTGCATCTGATAGATTATCTCCATTTTGTTTAGTTTTTTTCCTGGCGTTTTGATCTGTTCTTTCATTTGGGCCATATTTCTTTGTCTCCTCATTGTGGCAGCCTCCCTGTGTTTGTTTCTGTGTATTAGGTAGAGCTGCTTTGTCTCCCTGTGTTAACAGCATGGTGTATTGTAGAAAAGTGCACTGGTAAGTTGGATGGGGCAGAGCCTTAGGTAATCACCAGGGAGGGGCAACTCATGTGAACAAGGTTGATGGAGTCTTTGATATGGAGTCACTGCTCTGTGGCTCTGTGTGGGGGAGGGCTCAGAAAGGGGACAGTGCCACTGACTGGCCTCTGAAGTTTTGTGTTAGAGGAAGCTGTTCCCCAGCACTTACCCTGATGCCAGACACTTTATTTTCTCCCCGTGTGCCCCTGGTGCCCTTCCACATGCTGCACTGGTGCTGGAGCCCAAATAGAGTGAGTCTGTGAGACCTAAGTCCGTTGCAGGCCCTTTAAGAGGAGACATGTGAGAACCCCGCAGTTTCTTCTGCTGCCCCAACCTCCACTGGGTTTTACAGCCAGAAGTTGTAGGGATTTGTCTTCCTGGCAGTGGAACTCTGGGCTGGGTGGTCTGGTGTGGGGTTGGGATCCCTTCTCCACAGGTATCCCTTGCTCCAGAGGTGTGCCGCCTCATTTTTATCTACCACACATGGGTGTGGGGCCACCTGTTCTGTGTCTCTGCCCTTCCCACCTGTGAGGATCAGTGTGACTTCTTTAATTCCTTGGTTGTCAGACTTCCATATAGCTCGATTTTCTGACAGTTCTGGGTGATAGTTGTTTTATAATTCAGTTATAATTTTGCTGTGGTTGTGTGAGGAGGTGAGCTGTGTTTACGTACGCTTCCATCTTGACCAGAAGTACACCATGTGATTTCTTTTTTGACCTCTTGGTGCTTAAATGAATATGTTGTTTAATACACATATTTTTGAATTTTGATTTTTCTTTTGTTATTTTTAAGTTTTTATTTATTTTATTTTTAGGGAAAGGGGAAGGGAGAGATAAAGAGAGGGAGAGAAACATCAGTGTGAGAGAGAAACATCGATCGGTTGCCTCTTGTACACACCCATATCGGGGGCCCACGACCCAGTCAAATGCCTTGACCCAGAATCGAAACAGTGACCTGTGGCTTTGCAGAATGATGCTCTACCAAGTTAGCCACACTGGTCAGGGCTCAGTTACTGAGTTTTACCTTTATTTCATTGTGGTCAGTGAAGATATTTTGTATGACTAATCTTTTTATGTTTATTGAGAATTATTTTGTGACCTAACGTGCTTTCTATTTTAGAGAATTTTCCATATGCACTTGAGAAGAATGTGGGTTCTGTTGTTGGGTAGTGTTCTGTATGTTTGTTAGGTTTAGTGGGTTTATAGTGTTGTTTATAGCTTCTCTTTCCATATTGGTCTTTTGTCTAGATGTTCTAGCCATTTTTGAAGCGGGGGTATAGAAGTCTCCAACGACCATTGTAAAATTGTGTTTTGTCTTTCAGTCCTCTCAGTGCTTGCTCATATATTTTGGGTTTTTTTGTTTGTTGTGTATATATTTATAATTGTTATTTCTTCTTGATAAATTGACTTTTCTGACTATTTTAGACTTACGTTATCAAGATCTCATCCTTCTGCTTTCTAGTCTCCTTTTGGTATTCCCTATTGGTTGAACCTAATAGGAAGCCAAATGACAAAGGCATGGAGGTAATTTGGAGAGTCTGAGCCCCAGCATCATGAAGTAGAGTGTCTAAGAGTGGATTTGGAGTTGAGAATTTTGGTTTACTCACTGGTGCTGTATAGCTTTCTTGTTTTTAGTGTATGGACTTTAATTAGGCCTAGATGCTCAGTGGGTGGGGCAGTCTCTGAGGGGCGTCTTTGTGGAATTGGAGTTGAATAACTAACAGCTCACCTCAGGCAAAATGCATGTCTGTTGGGAGAGCCTTTAAGTCTCCTGTAGGTGATGGCTTTGAACTGGGTAGATATCTCTTCCCAGTAGGGACTGAGACAGGGCCTCTCAGCATTTCTTAGCTTAGGCATGGGAATAGCCTTATAGGAAAGCTGTCTATATAGGTTAGTGCCTTGGGAGGTCCCAAGTCTCTTTCTAGATTTCTAGAAAGTACCTTCTCTGTGAGTGAGTAATAGTAAATAGTAATTGTGGACTGGTTGACTGCCTTCCTATATTCCATCTTGTTCTCATTTATGCCATAGTCAGAATAACTTGGAGTTTTAAGCACGTAGGTGAGACTCTTATTTTTCAGTGGTGTTAGTGGGTCAGAATTTTTCATCCTACATCAGCTGAACTGCCTTAGCAAGAATCGAGAGAGAGTGAGTCAAGACAAGTGCTTAAGTCATAGTCCTAGAATATGTATTCTCTTCTGTTTGCACAAAAAAGACATGGAGAGGAATCTTAGATACAAGTGTTAGAAACCAACTATAATGTATGTAAACTAGGTACTTTTTTGGAAGGATATTGGTTGGCTTTCAAAAATGACTTTAGTTCTGTAGAACTAGGTTTAGAAGATAGGCATTTAAGAAAGACAGGTCTGCAGAACCATACTGAGGGTTAAGAAATAGTTAAAGTACCATTGCCAGTGCTGCTGGTCCCTAAGAGCTGGTATGACTTTGCTACCTCTGGACAATGGATTCCCCTGCTTTCTCAGTGATTTCTAAAATTGAGTTTTTTGTTTCTTTGTGTCACTTATTCCAGGTCTGTAATTTCAGGCAGAGCATCTGATTGCTTAAGCGTAGATCATAAGGGCCTTCTTTGCTGTTTTACAATAGAAAGATAAAGTCTTAGAACCACTTGGCTTCTATAGAAAGAAGAGGGATTCTGCTACAATATGCTGGTGAATTTCTGAATTTAGATGGAGGATTACATATTAATATCTTAAGAAATACAGACTGAAAAGAACCCTAAGTTTTATTACAGTGACTTACATTGTAGTTAGGGATAAAGTTCTTACTTGTGCTGTGCTGCTTAGAAATGTAGATATAAACAGTCTTCCTAGACGCTGCCCTTCTAGCACTATCTGTACAGTAGTTTAAAATGCGCCAGTATTGTTCTTCTTGGAGACAGGTCTTGGAAACATGGTGGCATTTTTTGTTTGTTCCAGTGACGAGAAGAATGACACTATTGGCATTTAGTAGATGAGGGCCAGGAACGCTAACGAGTCCACCACAGTGCCCTGGTGTCTTGCACAACAGAGAATTAAATTGTTTTGCCTAAAATGCCCAGAGTGTGTCTGAGAATCACTTAGGTTATAACAATCATTTAAGTGAAGGGCTAGAAATTATTACTGGCCTCATTCTTTCACCATCTGCACTGTATAACTCGGGCATTATTTCTCACTTTCCTGTTTTGCTTCTGGTCCCTTTCCTTAGTTCAAGAGTCTTGGTTCCTTTTCAAGCTCTCCGTTCCAATTTAAAATCTGTCTCCAGGACCATATATAAAAATTAACTCAAAACGGATCTTGCTCGGGCTGCCATAACAAAACACCATAGACTGATGGCCTAAATCTCACAGTTTTAGACGTTGGAAAGTCCAAGATCAAGGTCTAGCAGGGTCAGTTTCTGGTGAAGGCTCTCTTCCTGGCTTGTTGTGGCTTGCAGGTATCTGCTTTCATGCTGCATCCTTACATGGCCTTTCATTTGTGCTTGGGGCCGGTCAGGAGGAGGGGGTGGGGTAGAGTAGGGGAGAGAGTTATATAAAGAGAAAGATATATTTCGCTGTCTCTTCGTCGTCCTCTTTCCTTTTTATACCTTAGCTTTTATTCATTTATTTATTTAATCCTCACCCGAGGACATGCTCTTTGATTTTAGAAGGAGGGAAAGGAAGGAGAGAGAGAGAGGGAAACATGGATGGATTGCCTCTTGCACATGCCAGGACTGGGACTGAACCCACAACCCAGGCACATGCCCTGGTTGGGAATTGAGCCTGCCACCTTTTGGTTTATGGGAGGTTGCTCCAACTCACTGAGCCACACTGGCTAGGGCTCTCTTGTCTTCTTACAAAACCGCTAACCCCATCATGAGGGCCTCACCCTTATGAACTAATCTAACGCTAAGTACTTATCAAAAGCCTCATCTCCAGATACCATCATGTTTGGGGTTAAAGTTTAAGCATAAGAGTTTTTAGGGACACAAATATCAGCCTCAGGGATAGTGTCTTAGGGAGAAACCAAACCAACCGAGGCAGCCACAGAAACAAATGATCAGTGTTAGAAATTGGGCCCAGAGTACTTAGTAACCTGGTAAGGGCTGACCCTGTGTTTGGTTGTAACAGTTGAGAAAATACAGTTGGATGATGTTGAATGGAAAGAGTATATAAAATAAGAACAGAAGTGAGGATGGAATACAATATTTTGGGGGTACGTAGATGAAAAAGCCAATGATCAGCAACTTGTTGTAAAGGCAGGCCTGAGGAAGAGGGACTTTCAAAGGAAGTTTTGAACTGTGGTGGCTATAACTGGTGTGAGGGAAGTGGGAACAGCGGGCGTAGTACTCACGGGAGGAAGACAGCACCAGTGAGGCAGAGGTGGAGGCAGTTTTGAAGGAAGTTTTTGTCTATCTATTTATTTTTTAAGGATGGATGAGACTTTGTGTTTGCAGGTGAAGAGTGAAGGTCTACTAGACAAGGAGGGAGGGAATAGAAAGGGAAAATACTGGTGCCTTTGCCTCAATCTTTGCCAGACAAGATTTCAGTGTAGTTTTTTGTATCCTTATGTAATCAAGGATTGTATTGGTCCTCCACAATGTTTGCAAACGTGATTTATTTAAATACACTAGTTGGAGAAGGAAATCTATCACTTGGTTAGTATATTTCTGGCAAGTCAACCCTTAGATACTAATGAGAACCGTAGGGAAAGAGAACTTCTAGGATGGAGTGTGGCTCACTTACAATTAGCTTATTTACCAGCTATAAAAATTACAGAATAACAGTGGCTTACACAAGGTAGAAGTTCATTTCTGATCACACAAATTCTGTGGGAGCAATTTCAGTAAGGGAGGCTGAGAAATAGACTTTTTATTTAGCAGGATCATGTGCTTATCTAAAAATTGAGGGCCCTAGGACTAAGAAAGAAGGGAGAAA
>VMDR010029920.1:0-12532 GCA_007922815.1 Macrotus californicus
AGTTATGTTAGTACAATAACAGGGAAATGATTTTTAAAACATCTTTGTATTTATTTATAGCAACCTGCTTTCTTCCTATATATCTTCTTTTTCCTTATCTGAAAAATCTTGCTAAAATCCCTATACATAGTCATTTTTTAGAAGGGTATAAGAATGAATATAGTAAATCAAAGCAAAAACATTTTTATAAATGCACTTCTTTTGGGAAAAAGGAGGTCATTGTGAGTTTACAGAACTAGGCAGGATGTACAAATTGCCCCGAATGTTTTTAACTGATTAGATGCCATCAGTTGAATAAGCTTCTTTTTTGTGTAAAGTCTTTAGGAGGGACTTTGTCTCTTTCAAGCTACCAGGAAGCTTACTGATAAAACAGTGATCTAATGAAGAAATGTTTTTATCTTGGTCTAAGTGGTTGCAATATTATGATTTACAAGAAATATATTTTTGCTTATTCAAATGACCAAAATACATTTCTCATATATATCCGATCTTCCTCCTCGTTTCTAACTCACAGCCTGCAATATCTTTGGAAGATCTTAAGTGTTGAAGGTGATGAAGATGTCTTTTGTTATGTTAATGAGGTGACTTTTGGAAGTCATTTAAGCATGAGGACTGGTTTCTGATTGAACCAACCCTGTGATTAGAGGTTTAAAACTTTCAGTCCTACCCCCTGACCTCAGGAGAGTTGAGGGGCCAGAGGTTGCATCAGCCACAAATGGCCAATAATTTATCAATCATGCCTGTGTAATGAAGCCTTAACAACTCAAGAAGACAGGGTTCAGAGAGCTTCTGGGTTGGTCCACATAGAGATGCTGGAGAGTGGCACATTTGAGGAGGTCGTGGAAACTTCATGCCCCTTTTTTACACCTTGCCTGATGCATCTCTTTCATCCTGCTGTTCCTTAGTTATATACAGTACTTTTATTTTTTCCTAAGTTATTCTCTTTTATATTAAACTGGTACTCTAGTAGGTAAAATGTTTTTACCAGTTCTGTGAGCCATTCTAGTAAGTTAATCAAACCACAGGAGAAGTTCATAGGAACCTCTGCTTTATATCCAGTTGATCAGATGTACAGGTGACAACCTGGGCTTGCAGCTGGCATCTGAAGTGGCAAGGGGAAGGCTTGTAGGACTGAACCCATAAACTGTGAAATCTCATGCTATTACCTGGACAGATAATTTTAGAATTGTAGAACATCCAGAGCTTTCCTGAAAATTACTTGTTGGTATAGGGATACCCTCTCCCCATGTTGGAAATTTACCAGGACCTATTTGTTTGGTGCCAGTGAAAAGAGATTTGCTAAATGGCCCTGGCTCACAGAAACATGTGGTTTGGGGAGAGAAATGAAAGGGTGAGAATGAAGAACCTTTGATTTTTGGGTGGCCATGTGGTCACCCACAGTATGTAGTAGCAATTGTGCTACAGTGAGTTACTGAAGGTAAAAGTTACCAATGGAATTTAGAGATGGATCCAACTCAAGAGGGATGGTTCACTTGATGCATAAGAAATGTTGACTAATAAGAAAAAGGCAACACATTCAATCTCTTGATTATTGTGATCTACAATAGCTAAAAAGTAAAAGAAATGCTAGGATGGGCCTTGGTGCGAAACAAACATCAGATTTGGATCAGTCTGAGCTTTGGTCACGAGCCTTCAATCTTCCTAAAAAGGGGAAAATTGTTTAGGGACAACAGAAAGTATATCTAAGAGCTCTGATCACCAACAGACTAGTGGATGTGGAGGAAAGATAAAACCAAGAAAGTATTGAAACCAGAAGGTAGAGTGTGAAGGAGTTGCTCCATTTTGTGGGTCAATATCGTTAGCTTCCTGGAGAACCATTACTAAAGAGGGTTGTTGTCAGGGTAACCAACTGGGGAGATATGTCTGTGGTTTTGCAGAATGGGAGGGCATGTTTGGGTTGAGATAGGATATACAGCTTGCTACTGAACAATCACAGATGGCTGTATGTGATCCAGATATACAGAAAATTATTTCCAAGGGAACAACAAGCCTGGTGGACTGGATAAAAGCCACAGTAAGATCTGTTTGACCTAAGAAGGGGGCTGTTTGTTGTCCCTTATAGGTGCCAAGTGAAACACCAAGTGAAGCAGCTGATAGGCTTTGCTTACAAACCATGTGGGACTGCCTTTATGACAACTGGGATATTCACCTGCTGAATATGCCCATGGCCCAGGTCACAGGAAATGTTGTGGTTGAAGTGGGCCCTTTCACAGGGGAACCTCATATAACCTTATTGTTGCAAAACCAAGGGACTGCCTTATTTGAATTTGCTATCTCAGCTTTCCCTCGTGGGTCTTACAGATGCTAAGAAAAACATTAGGTTAACTAAGAAGAGAATGGGAAGAGGCTGAGGAGAGAGTGATTGGACTCTTTTCAACAATGTGAACATTTTCAAAAGATTATTAAGAAATAAGGTGAATAAAGCAAATCATCCATAGGAGTGAACCAAAGAAGAAACAAAAAGGGGAGAACCAAGGTTGCAGAAAGGTGGAAATCCTTAGATGGTTATCGAAAATGGGATGAATAAAATGGACATTGATGGGATTAAAACCAAGGTTTTAACAAAGCACTGCCTATGGTTGGGCTGTTCAAATAGACACCCTGCTGGTAGTACCTCAACATTAAAGAATCCCAAACAAGTCTGCTCTATTTACCCCAGTTTGGAGAAATTTTAAAAGCTGATTGGCAAAAAATTGCAATGAAAAACCTGGGCAGTAATCACTTGGGGAAATGGTTAAGCAAATTAACCAAGATAAATATGGACAAAATGGGCCTAGGTCTATTGACTCAACCCCTCTCTTGGGGGCCCAAAGACTTTTTCAATGAGAGTGGGTAAAATCTTCAAGAGGTGGAGAAGAGAGGTTTCCAGGACTCCTTGCCATGCTTTTCAAAAGCTGTGATACCAAAATCTATTAGTGAAATCCTAACTCAGGGCTACAGTAAGATTGAGAAAACTTAAAAACATGATAGCTGGTAGAATTCTGAATGTTGAAATGTCTACGAAGCAGCTATTATGTAGAGAAGTTGTGTCACTTTTATCTGAATGTATTATGAGAATGAGTCTTATTTATGTCTGTGGAATGCTTCCCCTACCTAGTATTAAAAAATGAAAAATTGTGGATAAAGTCCTAGTAGAAGCTAAAGTTAGGATCCTAAGGGTTGATAGAATTACCGTGAAAGTTTGTAGGGGAAGTGGGATGCTTGAACAGGCTTTATGTGAAGTAGTCATGTCTCTTTTCCCTGCTTACTGTTTGAGGATGAACATACTGTGTCTGACTGGGGAATGTTTCTGCTACCTAGTACTGCCCTTCAAGGAGTATTAATTGGATGTGCTAAACGGGACCCAATAAGATTTCCTGAGCCCACACTGTGTAGAACAGAAGCTGAAGTTCTGGGTGGGGGTGCAAATTCTCTGTGTGATAGTCCTATGTGGAGCTTAGACTGAGACCTAGGGCCAAAGCCAGTGAGCATCTCCCAGCGATGACTACAGAGACTCCGGATGAGAGAATTTCCATTTGAGAGTGTTTACCACTTGACATTAATTGAAGCTACCCCAATAATTGAAGGACACAAAATGGTGTTAAAATCTGAAATAGCTATCATGTCTAGGATGGTGTCAGAGAAAAATTCTGATGGGGATGGCAGTGCCCAGAAGAGTTCCATATACACACAGAAGTAGAAATGGTTTAACGGGGACCATGCTGCCTGGGGAATGCAAGGAGGGGTAAACAGGAGAGGCAGGAAAACTCTTTTCTACAAACTGCTTGCTTGATAGAGAACTGGGATGGGCAATCAAAACACTGTTTATCTAAAACGGGGGTGGGGAGTGTCAAACCTGAAGGGTTGGCTACATATCTTTATGAAAATGTGCTCACAGTTAACGCCAACATGAGTGGGGCTAAAGGAACGTCCCCACTGGATGGATATCGGGTTTTCTAGTGGATCTGGAGAAGACAGGCTAGGGAAGGTGCTGATGTTCCTTCTCCCCTACATTGCCTCAACTTTTTTACCCTATTTGATGCAGCGGTCATAGGCCCAGCGCTGTAACTACGGGCTGAAGGTAGAAATGATTTCTAAGCAAGAAACTGTGCTATGTTTCTAACCTTTCTGTCAAAATTCCTCATGGCTGGATAGAGCAGGATGTGCCTTGATCTTACCTGGCAAATGGGGCAAACAGTCAATGTAACCATATTGTCTGATAGTAAAAACAGTTTCTAGTTCTGCACCTGTGTAACCCGACCTGATCTGAATCGAAGTGGACTGAGGAGGAGGCACTTGCTAGACCAGCACTGCCTGAAATCCAAACCAGCACAGTGTCCAAACCTAATGTCCCTTCCAAGTGTCGAAACGTTTGGGCATCAATGGAAAGAAAGGGAAATAAATAAGTGGATGAGGCTAAAGGAATAAATACATGTGTTATGCAATGAGGAAATGTGATATTAACTAACAATGAGAAAGAGGCTCAGAGCAAGAGATGATATTGTGTCTTAGTTTAATTATACCAGATGCCTGAAAGGGAAAAGTTTATTATCACTGTTGTCATTATTGTTGTTATTTTACGTTTCTCCATATTGAGCTGACCACATCTACCTATGTACCACTGCCCATACTTTGTTAGACTTACCAACTTACGACTCTCTCCCCTGATACACTGTAAGCCCATTGAGGGACAGGATGATGTCTTATAATACATGTATTCATAGAACTAAAACAAAATGATCACCTGATAAAATACATAATGAGCAAGTGAGATAGAAATTACCCAGACAAGTATATTAAATTTATTTATAAGAATTCTCCTTTTTTTCATAAGGGAAAGTTAAAAATGAAAGGTTATAGCTGATATGATCCTATGCAGGTAGGAACCTTTTAGGATTGCTATTTTTGAGTCATTTCTTTACAAAATCCCTCAAAGTAATTTACAAGAACAGTTTTTGTATATTTAAGTGCATAATAGCCACTGTAGTTTATAGTTTTCCATATTTCCTGAAAGAGCCTGAATGCTTTTGTTTCCCTTAGCAATAGAAACATCGGATTCCTAGTAGCTGGTAGCTGTGACTTATGGAATCAATCTACAAACTTAACATAGATTTAAGACTTAACTAAGACTTAAAAATGTAACATCACACCTCTTAGAATACTCAGAAACGATAAATGGAAGACTTGCTATGTGGCTTAGGTTTGAAGTCACTTTTCCATTTGTGGCTGTGCATTCAGCGAGGTATGGATGCAAAGAAAAACTTACCAAGTTATGTTCCTTGTAGCATTTGCTCTGCCCAAGAAACATTTTGCAGATATACTTTAGCAAACATGTAACTTATACCAAAACCAAATTCTGGTCCTACTGCCAACAAACTTGTCCAATGCTTCTTTCACACAGATGCACAATGTTTACACATAGCATACCTGATTGCTCTATCATCTGCCCACAAAATACACTGCTTTTCCCACATAGACTGGTTTCCAAGGCAACAGAGACCTCCTCTAACAATGAAAGCACACACAAGTTGATTTGCATTTCTACATGCCAAGCCCTAACCACTCTCTCCAGCCATAATGCTTATATTTCCCAACAGGAAAGCAGAGCTAAGAATGAGGCACAAATAGCAGAAGAAATTTTTTAATGTGTCAGCCTAGTTAGGTGCTATGAAGAAGAAAAATTTTAACAGACTTGTATGGAAAGGTGGATGGGGATCTTTTGGGTAGGGGGTGAAATATAGAGAAGACATAAGTTATGGCTAACCTTGAAGTACACTAATAATGTTGGAGGAGAGAAGGTCCATTTTTCCTCCACTACTGAAATCTCCAGGACTTTCTCTGTAGGCACATTTGTTGAAAATCATCTCTGTCTTCTCATTTTTCCATTCACTCTAGAACCCCTCACAATGTAGAACCTATTGTCTTAGAACTGCCCTTGCAGGGCCACCCAAGTCCTAGTGGAGGCCAAATTCAGTGGTCACTTGTCTATCCTTATATTCCTGGTGATTCTCCTATCCTGCCTCTCTCTTCACCCTTTCCCAGGAAGTTACTTTTACTCGGTTCCCAAAACTCAGGCCACAGTGCAGCCCTATCTCTGGGGGTGAGACGCATCAGTATATTTTGAAATTCTCCCAGGAGATCCCAGTGTGCAGACACCTTTGGGAAACCATTGCTATAGAGAGGTCCCTCTTCTTTCGATTAAGTCCAGGTTAACTGATACTCAGTATGCTAGACCTGTGCCTTTCTCCAGGATGAATCACACCTGTAACATATACTCATTAACCTCTTCCTGAAATTCTTCAATAGTATCTCTTTATTTCAGGATAAAAATTTTTTAAAAAGTATCACAGGGTCATTTAAAGTGTTCACAGTTCAGGCTTTGTTTACCCCCAAAGGCCCATCTCATACTCCCGCTCTGCTGGATGCTTTCAGGTACATTCCTGCCCCTGTGCCTGGAAGAGCCCTCTTCACCCGGTTTTACTTCCCCCCTGTCCTTCCACACGCCTCCTGAAAATTTCCCCCAATGCCTCCACCTCTCACAGCACAGTGAGTTTGGTTGCTCATAGCTCTTCTTTCATTTATGTTGTTTTATTCGTTTAGCTTCTAGTAGCCTGGAATTTATTTGAGGACAGGGTGTTTGCTTTTCATTTCTCTAGGCAGAGCTCAGAATGCCTTGAGAGTTCTATATGTTCAGTGTTTGAAGAATCAACGAATCAAGGAACATGGCTGTTGAAGATTTTTACACTGAAGCCTTATTCAGAAAAGGTCTAATCAGATTTGTTTCTTCAGGGACAGAGGGAGGCCAGAGTTCTTCCCTTCCTCATGCTCTGGTCTTGTTCGTTCAGCAAGTGGAGCATCTGAAAACACAACCCAGGTGGTGCAACCAATTTTCATGACACTTGAGAATCACCCTGGACCCCGTTTCCAACAGCTAAAAATTCAATAATAGCTGCTGGCCAATGAGAAGCTGTTCCAACAGCTGGACAGTACAAATAGCCACCTGCTAAAAAGAGGCGTGGGCAACTTTTGAATTAGAAGGGCCTCTGGGGGCATATACTTGGCACCGTATGCCTGAGTGCCCTCATCACTTACCAGAGAGGCAAGGTATCTTTTCCAAAACACGTCTATTCTGAGTAAAATAAAACATTTGAACTGTTTCTATAAATATGCAATTTTATAAAATTAATCTTGAGAATGTTCTTTGAAAACTAGCATGAAAGCTACAACTTCAATTGATGTATGGGTAAATATTTCTCCCTTTTGCATGCAGTATTTGGGAACCAGGGAAGAAGAAATTTTAATAGAAATATTTATAATTAAAATATGCACATAATGATACCAGTGGCAAGATATAATAGTTAGCAGAAATGAGAGCAGTGAGCATCTCTTCCATGTGTATTTTGTAAACCTCTTTTGCTTTTTACATAATTGCTGTTTTCCTAGTAAGTTGTAAGCACTACAAAACAGGATATTGGATCACTTAGCCACAATCATCTAGTAAAAATGAACACATATAAACAAAGAATGGGAGAGAATGAAATGATTTCCTGAATGGCCAGCTATTTTGTGATTCAAACACCATTTTCAAGATTTGACTTTTGCATTATTTTTCTCTGAGCATCCGCCCTGCTGCAAACCCTCCATCTCAGTCCACCAGCCGTCATCTGGTTGACTAAGTTCCCGATGTCTTTCCCTGATCCTTTCTGTTTTTGTCAGTGGTAGGTAGAAAGAGATACTACTTTCCTCAGTCTTATCAAGTCAGTTTCATGCGGTTTTGTTCAAAGGCATCCGAAATGATGACGGCCTGTCATGACAACAAAATCACCCACCGAAAATCCTGTTTAACTCACACTGCGGTCAGGGCCCATTCACGGGCATGTGGCCGGGGCAGGCACACAGGGCCCTGTGATTGCTCTAAGGCTCCTCTGCCCCATCTTGAAATTCTTGATTTTTAAACAAGGTGCCACGCATTTTTATTTTGTGCTGGGCCCTGCAAACTATGTAACCGTCCCTGTCTGTGAAACCTCATTAAGCCTTTCATAGTGGTTGAAGTGTGCCTAAAACTAATAATAAGTCAGTATTCAGAAGGAAAAGAAGTTGTGGATGGGCAGCCTGTTGTCATAGGGATATCAGTTGACTAGAGTGAGGGACAACCCATCCACTGTGACTGCAGATAATGGAAATTGTCACAGGTTATTGTATCTCCATGAGTCTCTGGTGTTTAGACATCTCACAGTATCCTTTCTCTCTCTCTGCATGCCACTTTCTTGCCTGACAGAAGCACAGGAACTTGAGATAGAATTACCAGGGATATTACCCTTGTTTGCACAAGAATGCTTACCTGTTAGAGAAAGCCTTTTAACTCAAAACACTACACACATCATCAGAAGCTTCCATCTGGTGACTGGGCACTTGAGGCTCACGAACTACAATATACAGAGAAATAGATCGTATCTCTGCGGAGTCTCGTTAGGACTGTGATGATGGGCATTCTCGATCAAGTGATTTGCTGATGTCCAGCTAAACTCACAGAGTCAATGGATATATTTAACAAATATTTATATGGGTTTTAACATTTTCTTCTCAAAAATATTTAAACTAGTTCACTTTAAAATAACTAGTTTTCTGACTGGGATTCATTAGCATACTGTACCGCCCATTACCTTTTCTCTGAATTTGGACTTATTTGATAAAAATAGAGATGCAGTTTGAGTACGGATATTTAGAGAGTGTCTATGTAAGAAACATTCAGACCTGCAGGAAATTTTATGAGTTTATTGAGCCAAACTGATGACAATTGCTGGGAAGCAAAATCTCAATGGATTGAGCAAATGCCCCGGAAAATGTCAGTTTAACTGCTTATTGTATACATCAGAATCGAAGGAGAAGACCTAGGGGGGTTTCATGAAATCTGCTGGTGGTAGATTAGGGAGGCAGGAGAAAGCAAAGCAGCGAAATCTCTGAGACTGGATATAAAGTAAAATGGAGAGATGCATACTTCTTCGACATTGGTGGGTACAGGAGAGTTAACAATTAACATTTACATTTGCATAGAGATGGTATTCTGGGAATAAGATAACATTGAGGGGTTCTTTTGGTAGGAGACTGGGCCCTGTGGGGTCTGGAAAAAGGGGATTACTCTCACATCCCAAAGACATGGTATCCCCAAAGTTAAGTTATTTTAGAGGCAAACAGATAATAGATGGGCTCAGTTAAGGTAAAGACTGACCTTTGTCTGAAAAGATATTGGCCTTAGGACATGACTGCTCCCCATGAGTTGCTTTCAGTTAGGAAGTTTTAATGTCAGACCAACCTGTGTGGTTGCTTTGGTCTCTGAGTTTGTAAGACCCACCACACAGGCCTCCCCCGAGCTTGTTAGATTTAGTATGTGGCCCCTTTTTCGTCCACAATAGTATAGCAAAGAAAGAGAGAACTTTTTTGCTGTGGAGACATCATTAAATTTTCATTGAGACTGAGACAGGAGGAGTTTGGAAAAGAGACACTGAACCATTTTTTTTGGTTGGAGAGTCATTTTGGTGCAAATTGATGCAAGAATGGAAGATAAGGTTTTTTGTATCTTCTTCTCTTTCCTTCAAGTGATGTGTGAAACCGTTTTAAGATTTTGAATATATGTAACTTTAAGACGAGATCTTTTCAAAATCACCCTTCTTTTATTTACTTATTTTTAATTTTTAAAAATTATTGCCATTACTGCAGGTGTCCCCCATTTTCTCCCCTTTTTCTCCCCTCCTGCCACCCCCCTAACCTTCACCACATAAAATCACTTTTCTTTTGGCCTAAGTCTTATCAACTCAGTGTCCCAAGAGCCACATGACTCAACAGTTACTTTGACCCCCTCCTCACCCTTGACAACTTGGAGAAAAGGTTACTATGAGTCTTTCCTTTTTTCACACACAATAAAGAAAAAAATTTAAAGAGTGGTGTAATGATGACCAATATTATTTAGTGACAAAACAAAGTGATCTTTAGCACTTTTGTTTTAAAAGTGTTTACTTTAATTAAAAGTGGCCAATTAATATTTGTGCAGACATATGTGGTTGTCAAGAAGAAAATGATTCTTCAGAAGGGAAAGGGCAATGTCCCCAAATAGGCCTGACATTAAAAATCACCCAAAACACGTAGGAAAAATACACATTGCTGCATCCTACCCAGAATTAGAAAATCAGGAGGTTTTGTCAAGGGGTCTGGAGTCCATATTATAAAGAGGCCACCCTCTGATTCTTACGGTCAAGGTAGTGTGGTGGGGGCTGGGATTGCCTTAGGACGGTGGTTCTCAAAGACCCATCAGAAACAGCTGGTGGGCTTGTTAAAACTGGGTACCACCCTTCTTTGTTTATTATTAAGGTGTCTGGGGAGTGGCTTGTATATTTGCGTTTTCAGAAGTTTCCAGGTGAAACTCAGAATGCTGCGTAGAGACAACATAACTGAGAACCACTGGTTTGGAGGCCTATTGTGGTATCTGCAGTTACAACCTGTGAGGCTCCGGTGGCCCCACACTCGGAAGGCATGTGATTCCTCCCTGGTCCTGCACGACCCTCTATCCCAAACACTTCATAACCATCAATAAAAGGAGATTATGATGCTGTTTGCAGGGTAGATCCCAGGCTGGCACCTGTGACCATGATGTTCATGGTGTGAAGTCAGCCCAGGAAAAGTGCCAGACCCGAGAATACAACAAAAATAACAAATGAATTAGGGACATGAGCTAGTCAATTATCATGTTCAGATGCAAGTGGAGGAATGGCAGAGAGATAACACTTCCCAAAGGACATGCCAGTCTCGTAAACGCTTAAATCTAAAGCACAGGTGGCAGACACAAGGCCCGAGGGCAGAATCGGGCCCTCCACCTTGTTTTATCTGGCCCGGCGCCTTGTTTCTACCTCACAGCAGCACCAAGCTCTCGCTTAACTGCTAAGGAGTAGTTACATTTATACAGTCCTAAAATTACATTTGCCCCTTTGAAGGCAACTGCGAGACTGATGTGGCCCCTGGTGAAAATGAGTTTGACACCCCTGATCTAGAGTCTAGAGAAGCTCAGGTTGGTGACATCAGCTATTCCTTATGTTTTCTTTCAGAATGGGGCTGAGAACAATGTGAAGACTATAGTTCTTGATCAGAGTAGGCTTTCCAAAGAGCAGGTATTAGAAGGGGTTAAATGGATATTTCTCTTTGAATGTATGTCCTTGAGGGAAGTTCGAAGTCTCAGTGAGTCAGTGTGTACGCGTCTGTGTGTGGACAGGTAAGGAGTGTGTTGTGTCTGCTCTCATGTGTGAGGCCGGAAGAGGTGCCACCCTTGCCAGCCAGCCTGACACTAACAGCATTTAGCTCCATCTTTCCTTCTGAGCCTCTATTTTCTTCAGGTTTAAGTTTACCTACATAAAAGCACTTTGCTGTGACTTAGGTCATGTTCAGCTGATTATTTATCCATCATTCCCACTAACCCAGGGTGAGGGAAGCTTCCCCTCTCTCCAAGTATTTACTGTGTATTATAACTTTCTCTTGCTAAGCATAAGCTTTAGCTCTTGAATAATACACCTAAGCAGTATTAGAACAAAAAACCCTGCATTGTATTTCAGAATCCTAAACATTCTTTGAAGATTAGCTTTTAGACTACGACATTTACAATCTACCTACCGAAGGTTTGATTTCAATGGCTACAATGTGCTCCTCGAGGGAAAGTGTAAAAAGCCAAGATATAATTTGCTTATGCACCAGTTTCGTTTGGTGGTGGTTCTAGAAACTAAGCCAATGATGCCTGTACAAACATAGAATGGCCCAAGTGACTCCTTTGCAACTCTCTGCCTCTTAAGAAATGTGATAATTGCAAAGAGAAAGCAACAGCAAACAAAGGCTAATCATAAAAAGAAGTAAAAAAGTAAGGAAAACTCCATCTATAGCTTTTGCTAGCAACAAATTCTCTTAAATTTTTCTTATCTGAGAATGTTTTTATTTCTCCATTCCTAGAGGATGTTTTCTGTGGATGTAGTGTTTGCTGCTAACATTTCGTTTCTTTCGATACTTGAAAACTGCTGTGAACTGCCTTTGGCCTCCGTGGTTTCTAACGAGAAATTCACCATCATTTGAACTGGTGATCTGCAAGTAACATGTCATTTCTCTCTGGCTGCTTTCAAGGCTTTTTTCCTTTGTCATTAGTGTTCAGAAATTTAATTATGATGTTCCTTAGGTTTATCTTATTGGGGTTTTTCTAAGTATCTCGAATGTATTGATTTATATTTTTCCACATATTTGGAAAACCTTTAGCCATTCTGTTTTTGAAAAAAATATTTTTCTCAATCTCTTTCTGGGACTCTGATGTTAGATATTTTGTTATTTTCTCTAACTGGTCTCTGAGACTGTTCAGGTTATTCAGTCTAGTCTCTCTGTTGTTCAGATTATGTGAAGTCTGATGATCTGTCTTCAAGTTCCCTGATTCTGTTCTCTGTCATATGCATTCCACTATTGAACTCATCTCACCAATCTTTTATTGATTATATTTTTAGTTATGTAATGT